>CAIGRB010080998.1:0-15159 GCA_903798255.1 Fraxinus quadrangulata | reverse complement strand
ATGAAAATTATGTAGTAGTGTATAAAATGAATTGTAAAATCAAAATAATAATGTAAAAAAAAATGTAAAAGAGTATTATAGAATGAATGAATGATATTGTTGATATTGATTTGTAAATTGTAGAGAGTAGAGCAGAGAATGAGATATTGATATTGATAATAGTTTGGTAGGGAAAAAAATATTGTAATGAATGAGTATTTATAGAGGAAGAAAATTAGAAAATGCAGAAAAAAATTAAATTATAAGTGACCAAACGGTCACTGGAAAACTAAATTGTGACCGGAATATGTTTGAGTCGAGTGACTTTTTTGTTTCTCTCTCTATTACTGTTTAATAATACTTGCATAAACTGGAAATCTCAACTGCAAAATATAGTTGCTCTGTCTTCTACAGAGGCTAAGTATATTGCAGCCACGGATGCTGTGAAGGAAGATATTTGGTTGAAAATTTTATTTGATGAAATTGGCTTTACTGGTAATAATGCTACTGTATATTCTGATAGCCAATCTGCTATACACCTTAGTAGAAATCTAATTTTTCATGATAGAACAAAATATATAGATGTCAAATTTCATTTTATAAGGGATATCATAGAAAAGGGCATTATAAAAATTGAAAAGGTTTCTACCAAAAGTAATCCTGCTGACATGGGAACCAAAATACTTCATTTACAAAAATTTAGGGATTGTTTAAATCTCCTAAATGTCATTACTAACTAGGAATTTTTTAAATCTCCTAAATGTCATTACTAACTAGTGTTTTTTGCAGGTACCATAAAGCAAATGAAACCGGAGGATGTATTAACCTCTAATCCACATGAAACCTGAAGATGTCAAGCAAGGTGGAGATTGTTATATTTGTGCTTAACCATCTTCTGTTAAAGCCCAATGATGAAGTCCAACTTAAATTGATTAGCCCATTGTCTGTTATGAGTGTGACTCGGTCGGCCCTCTTGTGTGTGCATTCTCGCGTTTCAGTTATGCGACTTTGGTTTGTTGAAGTTAAAATGGCTGAGATTGTGACACTTGGTACTGGCATGATCGTTGGATGTATGGTGACTCATTATATTCGAGATTCTTCCATTGTTTTTGAGTGTGGTTGATTGTAGGGTATTCTCTCGTCTGATATTTTCTCTCTATGTTTTTTCTTGTTGAAAACCTATGGTTTTCAACTGCAATCTTGAGGTTAGAGATCATGGTGATTTCTATTGTAGATAACTGGATCTGGTTGTGGTTTCGTGTGTTCTTGGTGAGCCAAAAATCTGATTACTTGATGTAATCTGTAAATAGAGAGAAAGGAGAGTTAGAGCTGAGGGTTTGAGTCGAGTGACTCTTTTGTATCTCTAATCTTGTATCTCGATAAATTTCATTTGAATTCAAGTGGATTAGAGCGATAATCACTACGGTGTACGATCAATGGGTGAGTAGCCATCTTTGATGAACATCCGGGTCTTAGGACGAAAAATCTCGTGTTCATTTTTATGTTCTTAATGATTTGAGTAATATTTGGCCTGTTTAATACCAACNGTGTTCATTTTTATGTTCTTAATGATTTGAGTAATATTTGGCCTGTTTAATACCAACAGTAACTACCCTTATTTTTCACCCTTTCAAATTGTGAAATTCCCATAAAAATTTGGAATTGCTGGATTTAAGTTCTTATCACAATAAAACTAGTTTAATCAAGTCGTTTAATTACTTTTCACAGTGGTTTCCCAGCCAAATGTCAAAGTTGAAGACCGCTTCCAATTTCTTTTTCTCTTCGTTCTTCGTTTGGAACAAAATGTATACAGCTCTGATTTTTAACAGTTCTACACTTTCAAGTCAAATCCTTGATTCCTAATGGATAATTTGAAAAAACGGTTTATTTCAATATAAAAAGGATGAGAAGGTTAAAGGGAATGTTAGAAGAAAAAACGTACGCGTCACGGCGACACTTTCTTGTAGGTTTATCTCATGATAGTCTAAAAACATGTGATTTAAATGCTCCAAAGTTGAGACTGGTGACAGTTGAAAATATGAATTCAGTTTTGTACCTAATCAACCATTCTTTCAAATAGCTTAAAATATAATAATTTACTAATGAACCGATGTCATAAAGTGGATGTTTGACGCCCATTTATTTATTTTATAATTTGCTATATAATCATTTTTAACTATATATTCACACGATAAAATATTCTCCACATATACCAAAATCGTTTCCCTATTTTTTTTAACCATTTATTCTCCTAAAAATACTATTCAAAACTCATTTTTTTTTCCGATTAATGAGAATCAAAGTGGTTAAAATATAAAGTTGATATTCTTTTTTCATATATATTTAATATTAGGTTTTTGACCTTTTTCAATGGATGGAACGACATTGATGACGACAATCGACACGTTACATACATCTCGTGTTTTACTTCTTTAAATTTGTTCGATCAAGTAACTCCCAAATCCTAGTTAAACTTATTATCTATGAAAGTTTAGTTAGGCTCGACCTACCCTAAAAACGTAATAGATTTCTAACAATTTAAGTAAAAACATAATAATAATAATAATAATTTGACTTTTTTTAGGGGAGAAAAGTTTGGTATTACTTTTTCTGGTGAGAAGCCAGGTAGAAGCCAAGATGAAGTTGGTTATGTAAGGAAAGGCATATGCTGTTCAACTCTACGGGTTAGATTACCAATTGGGACTAAGCCAAGATTTTGAATTTCCCACGCGTCATAGTACTTTTATGTTTTATATATAAATATTTCATAGTATTGTTATTCTTTATAGTTATCCATTAAATATAGATAGTGTAATTGGCATATGATAAAAGTGACACGAATCCATTGAATATAGACCGTGTGTCATAGGCATACGATAAAGGTGGCACGGCACATTTGTCCCTTCAAGAATCATTGCGACGAAACGTTTATAAATACTCAAAATACTTTTTATATAATCATTTTTAGGAATTTACGAATACACACTTGTACACCATTTATTTTTTATCTACCTTTCTATCTATATTAAATTGTTAATAAACACCTCACAAACATGGTTTAAAGGTCCTGACTCAACTAAGTGTAAGAGTCATAATTTAAAATTATATGAGCTGCGAGTTTTAAAAGAGGTTGAACACAACAAGACAATTAAAAAATTGTATTTAGTACAAAGAATGCTAGCTAGAGGGCGATCCGTTCTGGTCGATCGAGGCCAATGTTGAGCTCAAATAGTTTTTGAAAGAGATCGAGCAGTTCAATTCGAAATAAAATAAAAATCCCACAATTTAGTTTTTGTATACTACCAAACTTGTCCTAATTTAAGTGACAATTTAATTTTAATGCTTAAGCAATTGGCCGCCTTTAGCTACAATTGTGCTGTGTACACTCTTCACTTTTTCATTGAACTTTTCAATTGGATGTCATTAGAAGTAATCTTTCATTAAACGGTCTATAATTTGCCAAATAATCCATTTTTTATTTTATTTTGTTAGAGATTTGACCTCACTTTACTATTGAACAATAACAACACTATGCGGCAACTGATTCAGTGTTGACACGTGTCATTTAGGACAACGTGAAAACAATCCATTTGTCGAATCTTATTCCCAATGCTGGGGGGTTGTCTACATTCAAATTACTTCACTTGATGCCTTATTTTGTCATTACAAATAACGATCCTAATCATAAATTTTAAAAAACTAATCCCGTTCATTCTTTTATAAAGACGCTTTTCAATTGTCGCACATTTTTTTCGCTTATGTAATAGAGACGTTTTAATAGATGCGCTTGATACTCATCTTTCAAATAATTTAAGCATCGACTCTTAGCTAAGAGTTTGATAGACTAAGGCACATAAGATCATTTTGCATGTATACTATGTGACGCGCATCAATTCACGTTTGAATAATACTAAACAATACAATCGCTTTTTTAGTTCATGTTTGATTTAAACAAAAATTATATTTTTAGTAGATTTGGTAGGGACTAAAATCAGATATTATTAAATTTTGATAAAAGCTCATAAAATATATGATTAAAAAATTATAAATCTCGTAAAATGTATAACTAAAATTAATAATTTGTCACATCAATAATATTGGGAAGTTTTCATTCCGTCCACTGGACTTAGGGATCAATTTCGATCTTTTCTTGCCCGCCAAGTCAGAGAATTTGCCACCTGGCAAGGCCGCTCAACGAACAGGATATAATGTCCAGCTGTCCTTTTTCTGTGGACACCTAATTATGCAATTTTATTTTCAGACGGTGAGCTGAGCTGAGCTTCTTACTCGCTCACTTAAGGGAAGCGTACACGTGTCGTGCCAGCATTATATCTTGAAGAATCAATAATTCACGTGTCGTGTTTATAAAGTAGAAACGCGTTTTGCCAGAACCACACGATTTATTTGCCTGCCGGTGAAGTTACTGTTTGCCCCGCAGCCCCATTCCTTCTCCCAGTCTCCACGCCACTCTAGAGCCGCGTTTACAATTACTTTTTCAGACAATGAATTTATTGCATATTTGACAAAGTTGACTTTTTTTAAGCTGATAAAATATAATTTAAATCACGTTATAATTTTCATTTTATTTTTTACTTATTTCAACTATATATTATTCAATAAAATAATATTTTTCGTCACAATAATAATTTTTCTTTCTTTATCAACCATATATTCACCATCACACACTAAAAAAAATACGTTCTTTTCATTTTAATGTGCATCAAACAGGGGCATATTTTATATCAATATATTTCTAAAATTTACAATTTACTACTTTTTTTGTCCAAAGTAAAATTTAATTTATAAGTATGGTATATTACGTATATGTGTGAAAAATAAAATAACTTTCTTGTTTTCAAATTTTATTTATTTAAGAAATTATTTATTGTAGAGCCTACTTAATTAGTTATAAGTAAACTTTTTAAGAGAAAATTAAGACTAAGCTTTATTTAACTTTTCATGTGGTGTTGTTACGAATCTTCAACTTTCAAAATTGAAGATCTAGATTCCAACCTATTTGTTGATTACTAAAAATGACACGACAATATTAGATCAAGTTAAAGGAAAAATTTATTGAGCATTGCTGGAATTGGATCAACGTTTACAATGTAATTTTAGGAAAGAAACATTTGAAAGTGTTTGTGGCTGTCTTCTTAGTTTTCCCTCCACAGAGGATATAAATTCTTCTCACTTTCTCGCTCAGTGTATTTTCTGCTATAGTACCGATCTAGAATGAATGCCAATGCTTGAAATTTTGATTTCTTGATTGGTTAATGAGGTCGGCTTAGTAGATCATCATTACACCTACGCCTCAGTTGTAACATTAGATAATGATGGCATGGTACTGGATTATCATTGTTTGCTTATAATTGGTTGTAAAATAAGTGATGACTTCATGTCAGCCACGTGTCCTACTAAGAGTAGTTGGTGGTGAGGTGGGGGCAGCGTAGCAGAAGTTTATTAATTATGATGTCTCTCAAATTACGATGGCTAATGTCCAAACTTAAACATTTTCTAGTGTAGTCCGACTTTACATTGTGTTGTTTTGAGTCCCATGATTCTATTTTCTAATAAATGTTAGGTCGAATACCAACACTATTTAAATGTGTAAATTTCCCTAAGTGGTCGAAATTCTAGAGCCAAAAATGATGCTGCATATCAAGAAGAGTGTGCTTAGACACCAAGCAGCCGCCCATAGTTGAAGGGTTCTGTAGTAATCTATCTGATGCTAGCACTTGTTTTTCTCTCCTTATTTTGAGTTTTAGCCTTTTGGGGTTGGGTGTAATGTTCTAGAATGAGAATCGTGACTAATGATTAGCACACGTGGCTAGCTGAGACGTGTTCTCACGAAACTTAGGTTTCTTTCTAGATAGCCAACCAAAAAGGATATTCCAAAATATCTTATAATTCAAAAAGCTCTCAATGTAAAATAAGTGTACACACCATCCAGCATACACCTCCTTTCAACTCTTCCACACACCACCGCCCCCATCCAACCCAAAATCTCATCCACAAAAGATCGAATGACTAGAATCGAAAAGTTTCAAGTTAGTCCTGAATTGGTCAAAACCTACGTATTTAAAAATCGTTGAAATAAGATTATAATTTGGTTCAAAGTTTGAAATCTTACCTAAAATTCTTTTATTTTTTGTTTTTTAAAATTTGAACCTTTTACTATTGGATGAATTCCGATTAGATCATTTGAATTTCGAATTTCCATATTAGATTTTTAAACGTTGAGCTCCTGTTTGAGATACATTAATTTCAAAATACATTTCTCTTTCTTATTTTGAACTATACATTTTTTTTAAAAAAATCTATTAACAAATACATTTTTTTTTTCTTAAAAGCTAATTATAATGGATTTGAATGACTTGTGGAGAACTCAAAGAACCCTTACCTAGTGGACATTTCTTGTTTTGACTGGCTACTTATTTTATTTATGATAAGTATGAATATGTAGATAATTCTGGTATCTAAACAAATACTAAATTTTAAAGCACGGCACCGCCTCCAAACTTTCCTTTCTGAATTTTCTAGGATGTCTACGCGACAATTGAATCTTTTTTCATAGAGAAATAAAACTACTAGTCAATGTACCAATTGAATCCTTTTGCCTTTTTTGTGTAAATTCATTGCATGTCACCATTCAATTGATAAATTAAAAAAGCCCTAGAAACCTCTAGAAAATATTTAGTTCACATTTAATAGGTAATAAAAATTTATCCATCTAACATAAACCACTATAATTTTATAATAAATGGTATTATAATTTCCAAAAAAAAAAATAATTAAATTTAATATCAAATCATCTTTAGGCCCTGTTTGTTTCGAATTAAAATCAAATTTTAATCTACGTCAAATCAAATAATCAATACTAACCATATTTTTCACGAAAATTACTATTCAAAAATATATTTAAAAAAACTGAGGCACAAACAAAGGCTAAATAAAGAAATCGAAAACATAAACCACTTCCATAAAAAGAATATGCGTTATTTTGGTTCTGACTTGGAAAAGTCGTTGAAGATTAGGCAAGTTATCACACACACACACACACACACAAACCCACTCTTATTGACCACACTCTCTCCAGTCTCCACCCACCGCCTCCACACTAGTACTCTCTACGATCTTTATCCTGATTTTTAAATTAATTGAGGAGTTGTTATTTGTTAATTAATTAATTAATAATTACATATTCTCTTACCTGTACTGTACAACTCCCCCACCGCCATTCCCCACGCAACTTCCAACTCCCCTCAACCACACTATATATAAACTTCCCAAACCTTTCTTCACTCACTCAGTCTTCTCTTAAGCCTTCTCCCTCTATTCGTTTTCACACACAAAAACACACAGTTTCTTGATTTTCCGGTAGAGAAATAGATACTGATTATGGCGCTTGAAGCTCTGAATTCGACCGCGCCGGGACTCCGGTATGAAGATGACCGGAATCTTGATTCCTGGACGAAAAGAAAGCGCTCAAAGCGTGCACGCAGTGAAAGCCCACCAACGGATGAAGAATATTTAGCCCTCTGTCTCATCATGCTAGCTCGCAGCGGTGGAGACGGAGGTGGCGCCACCGCCAGTCCCTCGGTTAGTACAACCAGTCCCAATAAGAAAACAGCCGATTTTACCACTATAGACGATGTTAAGAAGCAAACAGAAAATTCGCCATCGCCACCGACGACCCAGAACCAGTCATACAACTGCAGCGTGTGTAACAAGGCTTTTCACTCATACCAAGCCCTCGGCGGACATAAAGCAAGCCACCGCAAGAACTCCACCGCCACCGCTTCAGACGATGGCAATCCTTCCACGTCGACATCTGCCAACGCTGCCAGCACCGCTTCTAATGTATCTGCTCTCAACCCGACAGGCAGACTTCACGAGTGCTCCGTCTGCCACAAGTCGTTCCCTACAGGCCAGGCTTTGGGTGGTCACAAGCGGCGCCACTACGAAGGTACCATCGGTGGAGGCGGCGGGAGCTCTAAAAGCGGCGTCACCTCTTCCGACGGCGGTGTGGCCAGCCACAGCACTAGCCACGCCCCAAGGGACTTCGATCTGAATCTGCCTGCAACGCCAGAGTTCCAATTGGCGTTGACCGTTGACTGTGAGAAGAAAAGTCAATTTCTTGTTGATCAAGAAGTGGAAAGCCCATTGCCTTCCAAGAAACCTCGTTTAACCTTATTTGAGGATGGATTTTAATCAAATTTATTGGATTTAATTTAGCTTGATTACGTGATTTTATGTAATTCATTAGGAAAATATTTGGGGGTAAAATTTGTTTATTCAGTTATTTAAATAAAATTGTTATTTTTGAGTAATTTCTTGTTTTAGTTTTGCTATATATATATTTTTTTTTATTTCGTTGGAAATGGTTAATATATTACTAATTAATGGACAATAGTGGGTTCTGTTTAGTAGGAATATGAGTTTGTGGTTGACACAGTGTTCATGTGGAGGGCGTTTAAAATTGTCCATGTCTTTTCAATAAAATATATCATACGTAAACTTAAAAAAATTTCTCGCTTTCAAATATATATTTTCTAAAAAGTTACCCTTCAATACTTTATTTTTTAAAAATAATGACTATCAAATATGGGCTTTTAATTCATGTCTGGAGAATGCAGATTGAAAAAATAGGTTAGAATGACTCTTGAGTTCTAGAATATAATTTTCATTCTAATGCTTTTATTTAGTTGTTTAATTTGTTTATTAATATTCAACCATATGCACATTGTGAGAAAATTTTATCATCTTTGTCGATAGAATGTCTCATGTTGTCTATCATTGGTCAGTTTAGAAAATAAATAATTTTCCTACCATTATCGATGCATTTGTCATCCAAGATGGTTATTTCATCAGGCAAGAAAGCAATATTCATTAATATTAGATTCAGTGGCGGATCCAGAATTTTGGGTCAATACGGACGGTCGGGGATCGTCGATCGTTGTTACAATAAAATAATAAGTCACGTTTGATGTCCTTTTTTTGCAAAAAGTTCATTTTAGAATAGTGATTTAATGGAAAATATGTAGTTAAAAAAAGAAAAAAATTTGAATTTGAATATAATATTATTTTATTGAAAAATGTGCGGTTGAAAACACACTCTCATGGTTAAGTGGTTGATCCAAGTAGGTTTATGTGATTGATATTATTGAGGAAAGAATGTATTTTAAATAGTGATATGATGAGAAATATGTGATTAAAAAGTAAGGAAAAAATATTGTTGTCATGAAAAATATTATTTTATTGAAGAATAATATCGTTAAAAATGAGTAATGAAATAATGTATTTTGCAAGTGTGTGTCAAACAGGAGTTTAGGTGTAATTTTTAATCATAGTCTCTATTAGTAAAAACAAAATTTCAGTACTAGCAATTTCAATTTTTTCAAGAAAAAAGAACATTTTTTATACATCCTTCACGGACACGAGACCTCTTATGAACTGTGGCAATTGTAGGCAACACATTGCATCTCCACTAGAGGATAGAGCAAATTGGACGGTGCGTGGGTGGGCGGCTAGTTAGTCAACACCTCATATTTGTATTTCTAGTTAGCGAATAACCAAAAATAAAAATAAAAATGTCTAATAAAATTGCATTTAGACTTTAATATAATTTAATAATAGATGTTATCAAAAAAGTACGTACGAGTATCGAGGCTCAAACTTGTTGGATATGATTGAGTTAATACTTTAGATAGTTACTAAACTTTCTCAAAAGTTTCCATGAGGTCACTGAACCTCAAAAGTTCCTTAATTAGTCACTGAACCTTAAAAAAAGTTCCTAGAAGGTTACCGAATTTCAAAACTTCCCTAAATAGTCACTAAATTTTGTCAAAAATTTTCAAGAGGTCATCGAACTTTACAAATTTGGACGCCATACATAAATAATTCAGTGACCCATTGGGAATTTTTTGTAAAGTTGAGTGACTATGTAGGAAAGTTTTGACAAAATTCAGTGACTATTTAGGAAAGTTTCAAAATTCGGTGACCTCTTAGGAACTTTTTACAAAGTTCAGTGACTAATTAGCGAACTTTTGAAGTTCGGTGACCTCTTGGGAACTTTTGAAAAAAATTAGTAACTATTTAGGATATTAATTCGACATGATTTAACAAAAACTTAATATTTAGAAAAAAAAAATTACCCATACCGACTTTTTAACTATCCATTTCGAAAATCGGGTGCTAACATTTTTCTTTCAAAACAAGTTTACTTCACCCATCATATTCTTCACCAACCCACTTATTTCTACTCTCATCTCTCTAAAAGAACTCTATAATCTCTCTAAACTCCACTGTCGGCCATCGACACCCCACCACCTCTCTTGTCGTTGCCACTTGTAGTCACCACCATCGTGGTTTCATATTGCTCGCCACCCCTCGATTTGTAACTGCGATCTGCAAGTGCTGACTCTCTCTAAAAAAAACTCCATAATTATCAAATATTTCTCAATCTCCACATAATACAATATAATATTGATTTTTGTAGTTGATTAAAATTGATTAACCATCAATGTGTATCCTACTCATACGTACACATGACATGTGTGACTATATTAAATTATTAATTACCATAGCATTACCAAAATTTTCAACGCTAATCAATTCATTGCAATCCTCATTGGATGTAGAAGTACCAATTTCTTTCACCTTTATTTATTCTTCAACTTCATGTTGAAGAAAAGTTGAAGAAAATAGTGATCCTGTTTATTCTTGTGGTTGATATTTTATAAACAAAATTATCTCGTATCATTTATATATACCATCATCATAAACACAAAAATATTTCAAAGATAGGGAAAAAACATGTAGTTATGCATGAGTTAATGAATTTAAGGAAACGAACGATGTTCTTTCACAAAAAACTCGATATAAGTGTTCGAGTTCTTTCAATGGCTTAATCGGTCTATAATTGATTAATCGATATTTGCTAAACCTTATTCTAAAATTTGAACTTTATAGAATATATTAAGCATCAACAGGGAACTTCTTATTAAGAATATAATATTGACTATACTTTGACAAAACTGACACATTGCATTTTGTAAAAACATTTGGGACAACCACAATGAAGCTACATAGATGGATCTTGTCCATCACTTAACCAAATTTGGCCCCTATAAAATAGCTAAATTAGCAAATTTCAAGCAGTACTCATGACAGGTTTGTTGTGAAAAGCAATTCCAGACAATTATGAATGCTTGATAAAAGAAACATCTCTGCAATTGGAGATTTTTTTTATTATTATTAAATAAAATTTATAGTTATTCACTGTCCAATGTAAATTGATTTATCTTAGTACAGTTAGTTACCCACTATGAACACAAGGGAGAAGTACGTGAAGTCTCTAGACGAACTCCTTGAATGAAATTATTTTCATTACCTCTAAGTCCAATTAATTCATCTTATAGACTATCGTATCATTATTATTATTATCGATTAGGAAGGGCTAGTTACCAATTCATTGAAACAATGGTTATCTATATATCATGGCTCTTAGCCGGCCGACTGTGTTAACTCCATAAGCCCTTCTTTATTTATACATATGGCTGGACTTGGTCTGGTTCGATTCGATTCTGAAGAGAACCGAGCCGAATCAAAATTTTCAGGTATTTAATAAATGGAACCGTCGGGTCCAAATATAATTATGGAATCGTTCAGTTCCGTTCGATTCGGTTTAGTTTTGTTCGATTCCGTACCATAATTAAATTTTTTAACATTTACAACAACGATAAATAAATATAACTAATGACATGTTACCTTATTTATTACTATTAAAAAGGGAAAGGGCTTTTTTAAAGCTGTTGCGCATGAGCGCACTTTCGTTTTCCCTTTAAGAGGGTCCCATGGTTCCTATGCTGCCGCGTTTTCCGGTCCTTTTTGTTTTTATGTTTCATTCATAGCTTTTACAAATTAACGTAATTCAAGTTAAAAATATATAAATAACAAGTTATCCAAAATAATCAATTCACTAAAGTATACAAATACAAAAAATTAGATACTAATACTAAAATATTGGGCTAAGAATGAAATTAATAATTGAGAAATTAAAACAAAAAATTGAATTTAGAAATTGGGTTGGGCTAGGCTAGGCTAGCTAGGCATGAACTTGGCTTGAGAGTTAAAGTATTAATCACTAAATTAGTTAATTTGCTAATTTGTTTAGAAAAAATTAAAATAATTTAATTAATTCAATATAAAAAATTAAAAAATTTATTTAAATTCGATTTTTATTCGATTCTTCGGTTCTTGGTCTAAAATCGAGAATCGATACAAATCCATCAGTTCTCGATTCAGATACCCGTTCGAATATTTAATTTATGAAGAATCACTCGATTCGGTCCAGTTCGATTCGAGAGTTTTGTCCAACCCTATTCGCGATGAACAATATTCTCTATGACATATTCAGTACATTTTATTCATCTTGCTAGAATTCAAAACGAACCTTGCTTCAGTAGACTATGAGTCATACTTTAGGTTATGTCTATATTCAATGTACACCAAGTTTCGCATTTTGGTTTCATGTGGTGTTAACAGAGTATTTTACTAAACCTAATTCGGTGAGATGAATTGTTGTAGCTGTTAAAATTCGCGATGAACACTATTCTATATGACATATTAGGTACATTTTAATCATCTTGTTGGAATTAAAAGCAAATAATGCTTCACTAGATTATGAGTCATACTTTATGTTTTATTAAAATTTATTTAAATTCGATTCTTATTTAGTTTTGGGTCTAGAATCGAGAACCAAATCAAACCCGTCGGTTCTCGATTCAGATACTCGTTCGAGTATTTAACTTATGAAGAACCACTCGATTCGATTCAGTTTTGTTCGAGTTTGGTTCAAGTCCGATTCGGTTCGAAAGTTTTGTCCAGCCATATTTATACATGTTCAACTTCATCAACTTCTTCAATGAACAGCTACCTAGAATGGACAGTTTCATGGGCCTCCTAATTTAAAATTTACTTCACTCACACCAAGGACAAATTATGGGAGTTCATTCGCAATTTTGTGAAGATTGTAGTGTTAAATAAACCTAATAGATAATAACAAACATCAAGTGAATAATCTATCAAGTAAATAATAGAATTAATCAAAGTAAATTGAAACAAATAATCCCCTATCAATACTCCAATGATTTGGCACCAAGATGAATGGATTGAGGCTCAAAACAAAAGTCGAAAATCACACAGCAGCACCACCACACAAATTGAACCAAAGTAACCACTTCAAATGGACCGCAAGAATACCCAAAATCGGCCAAGAAAAATATGCACAAAAGGCAACAGAAAAGGGGACCGAAACGGGGGATAAAATCACACACAGTAAAAAAACTAATGTTCAAGTCGTCGGACGAACCGATAGAAGGAACAACAGAAGTCAACACACAGAAGGGCAAACTACAGGGGCCCAACAGGTCACAAAGAGAAGCAGCCAGAGGGAAAATCAAGAGGCGCAACCAATATCCAGAGGAAGCAGTGGTGTGTGTTATTTCAACACAAAGGGAGAGACCCCATTTAAATAACCCCATTTAAATACACCATATAATAGGTTAAGTAATGGGTCGAGTTGTGGTCTTGGTCTTTCTTTGTAACTTGGGCTACCAGGTGTGATTTTCGACTCAACACATAAAGTGTTTCATTAAATGACTTACGAAAAGTCTAATGAATAATTCTGACCCGAATGTTCATCATCGTCCCGAGGTTCATTCAATATCCAACAAACCTCCACCTTAATGCTAAATATATCTGCAAAGAAAATAAAAAACAAATTAGTTGTTGTACAATATGATTTCAAAATAAATTGAGCATCACGTACCTTTACCAATGTTTAGAAGTGTAAGACATCTTCTAAACTTTACCAAGAGGAGCACGTTAGTGCCATGTCTGCAGGGTTGTAGTTAGAATGCACTTTCTGAAGTTTTATCAAACCTTGAGATATCCCATTTATAATAAAATGCAATCTAACATCTATATATTTAGTGCATTCATAAAAGGACAATACTACATGTACACCCTCTTTTTTACTTAATATTTTACCTACACTCACAATAAGGTGTGGGGACGACACATTTGTGAGTTTTTTATTCATACGGGCCCTTTGCATATGTGAGAGGGTGTACCATTTTCGATACAAATAGAACTATCCTTCATAAAATATAGGATTCTTGCATAAATAAATAGTAGATTGACTATTAAAGTATTTAGCATAGTCACTTAAAGCACCCAATTCATTAAGTAGACCTCTAAACTACAAAGCTTCTTTAATAACTTCAGTGGCTGCTATATACTCAAATTCAGTAGTAGATAAAACAAAAATATGTTACAGTTGGGACTTCCAACTTATGCAAGAGCCACATAGTGTAAACAAATAAGAAAAAATAGAGTTTTTATTATTCTTATCACCATTATAGTCAACACTCGTGAAACCTTTAAGTTTCACACCTTCACATTTAGATTTATAATTTAAAGCATTCATCAAAAGTACTCTTTAAGTACCTAATCAACCACTTTAAAGCTTCCTAATGTTTGGGACTAGGATTAAACATGTACCAGCTTAATACACTCACAATATAAGTCAAGTCAGGTCTGGGGCAGACTATGAGATACATAACAGATCCTATCATATTAGAGTGTGGCACATGACTCATACAATTCTTTTTGAGAAACGCGAAATTCGACCCTAACAACATCTAGAGGGGGATGAATAGGTATAATATGTTAAATTTAAAATATCTAACGAATTTAACAGCAACAAGTCACTTTTAATTCTTAACTAGATAGTTAAACATTCAAGTTAATTTGTCCTAAATTGAATTACCGTAGTTTTTATAGTAAGCAACAAATTGTAAAATAGTAAATCAAACATCGGAATAATAACGGAAAAACCCAACTAGTAAAAACTCCCGGTACTTTACCAGTCAATCCACTATAAACGAATATAACAACTTACAGTCTACCAGACTAGACGATCAGTACTATCTGATCACCCGACTGCATTCCTTCTCCGTGGATTCCGTACTTTCCTGCACCAATCTTTAACTGTTGTTGCCAAAGCTCTTCGTGGAAATCGCTGTCCTACAGCACTCCAAGTCTTGTGAATTCGTTTATCTTCCGTGGATCACGAAGAACGACCCATTCTTCACAAATAGGAACTCCTGTCAACTT
>CAIGRB010080996.1:0-14340 GCA_903798255.1 Fraxinus quadrangulata | reverse complement strand
AGCTAACATCTTATCCAGGTTTAGACAGGAGCCCAGTGAACTTCATTTCCAGGTAGCTAAAATCATGTTGAGATATGTAAAAGAAACACATGTGTTGGGGATTTTGTTCAGTAGATCAGAAAAGCTGCTGCTCACTGGTTTTATAGATAGTGACTGGGCTGGTTCAATTGATGATATGAAAAGTACCTCGGGCTATGTATTTTATGTTGATTCAAACATAGTGATGCGAACCCCGTAGCAACGGTGACTACGAAACCCATAACTGGATTGATGCGGAACCAATTATACCAATTAAATCCAGTTTTGGATTTGAACCCAACAAGGTGAACTAAAAAATCCAATGATAACGACGATACGTTGAACCCCTTGATTAGACAATGAAAAACCCACGATTCGATGTTCAAACGCCACAAGATTTAGATCTTGATAAGTTCGATTGATTGTTCAATGGTAGAACAAGGAAAGCAATAACCTCTCGATTAATAATTTTTCAAAAGTTTTTTTAAGAATGAATGTTTTTGGTATTTATACCAAATCCTAGAAACTAGGTAAGAAATGTGCATAATCTCATAAATAAGGTAGGAGATGACTAAAAATAGAATTATAGTAAAACAAGGAAATTTCGCGAAAAATTAAACTAGTTGGGCGTGCGGGTGACATATAATGGAGCGGGGGCGCCAATACCCGCTGTAATATCTGGTGAAAATGGGTACATGGGCACCACTACATGGCGCAGGGGCGCCACTGCCAGCGGCTTGCAGGTTCAGCTGCTTGAATCAGGCACATCCATCCTGATTCCGGCCTCGACCCCAACATGGAACTTGCTCCAATCTTTGTCGCGATCGCCATATCGTCAACCGTAGCTTGAACAAGTAATGCCATCACTTATTTCACCTGCTTTACCCTTGATCGAGTCATCGGTCCTTCTATCAATAGCAATGGATCCTTCCCCGGACTTGCCATTGTTTCGATGACATCTTGGATCATATCAGATTGCTAAGGGTTTTAATCAACAGCATGGTCTAAATTATGAGGAGACTTTTGCTCATGTTGCCAAAATGACCACTATTCATACACTTATTGTAGTTGCATTTGTTCGTCAATGGACTCTCTCTCTCTCTCTCTCTCTCAGTTAGATGTCAAAAATGCCTTTTTAAATGGAAACCTTCAAGAGGGGGTTTATATGGTTCCTCATTCTGGTCTTTCTCACTCTCCTGGATATGTTTGCAAGCTCAAGAAGGTACTTTATAGCCTCAAACAAACACCTCATGCCTGGTTTGAGAAATTTTCCAATGTTGTTATCTCTCTTGATTTTACATCCAGTCATTATAACTCTACCCTATTCTTTAGATGCACTTCGACTTGTCACATTCTACTTTTGATGTACGTTGACGATATGATTATTACTGGTGATAATTTGATGGGATTGTAAATTTGAAATCAGAATTGGCTCGTCATTTTGAAATGAAGGATTTAGGTACATTATCTTATTTTTTGGGGATCGAAGTTGCTTCTTTTCCTAGATGCTACCTTCTCTCCTAGTCTAAGTATACTATGGATGTTTTTCAGTGGGCTCGGCTTACTGATACTAAAATTCAACCTATTCCTCTTAAGTTTGACGCTCGATATTCACTCTCTGATGGTGTACCCTTAACTGATCCCACTTTGTATCACACTATTGTTGGATGTCTGGTTTATCTTACCATCACACATCTCGATATTACTTATGATGTTCATATTGTTAGTCGTTTGTTTCGACTCTTACTACAGTACATTGGACAGTTGTTGTTCGTATTTTGCTCTATCTTTGTGGTACTTGCTTTCAAAATCTTTTATTTCCATCCACCTCATCTTTAGTGTTTCTTACCTACTCTGATACTAATTGGGCCAATAACCCTATTGATCACAAGTCTAATATTGATTTTTATATAATCTTTCATGATTTCCTTATCTCTTAGAAGATTACGAAACAGATTGTTGTTTCTTATTTCTCTATTGAGGCAGAGTATCATTCTTTGGCATCCACTACCACTGAGATTGTGTATTTTCGTTGGTTACTAGCAGATATATGAATTTCTTCTTCCTCTCCAACCTCCATGTATTGTGATAATAAAAGTGCTATTCAGATTTCTCACAACTCTGTGTTCCAAGAGCGCATGAAGGATATTGAGATTGATTGTCATCTGATTTGCCATCATCTATAGATTGGCACCATTTCTCTTCCCTTTGTTTCTTCATCGTTATAGCTTGCTGACTTCTTCACGAAGTCTCATCCAATTCATCGATTTCGCTTCTTGTTTGACAAACTCTCGCTACTTTTTGTTGTAGCATCGTGAGTTTGAGGAAGTATGTTAGCCTTATTTGATTTTATTGCATAATATTTAGTTTTCTTCTTTTATAGGTTTCCTTTTTGTTTACTTTTCTTTTAATATATAAACTTGTGTATTTAATTGAAAACCTAGTTTTTGATGGCTTAATATATTATTGATTTTTCCTCTCTCTTTTTTATTCTTCTCTTCGAATTGATTCACTACATTGGTTCAAGGTAGCTCGTGTTGTTGACAGAAAGAATGCCACCTCGCAAAATGGCTAAAAGTGCCTGTAAAAACTCTTGTAAATAAGGTCATTGCATAATGGAAAAAGGGTTGAAAATCTAATATTCAAACTTCCACTCTTAAAAAAATGCATCACATAGAAAGATCTTCTAGGATCGAGCATCTAAAAAATTAAAACAGTACTATCTCCAATCGAGAAACATTTTCTAGTCAAAATAACATTGAAATTTATATTATTTTTCTTTATATACGAGCAATTGGTTTCAAATTACACAAAATCCCCCAAAAGCGAAAAAATTCTACCGAAATCAAGGAAGAAATTTTATCTTTGATATTAAAAAATATTAACTATTTTTTACGATCAACAATCGATGCCGTTTGTGGAATTCTCACCAAAACCACGAGAAAAAAAACATGTGGGCAACAAGAAAAGGAAGGAAAAATGAATGAAAGTGAATCAAACAATGATGGAAATTTGAGGAAGAGACGGAATGAAAGCCTAATTGTTTCAGAAGGAAATATTCAAAATAAATACATTAGAGCACCTTAAGAGGGGTGCCTAGTTTAACTCGAACTGTAGCCAATATGGTTACCAACATTCAAAATTTTACTTAAGATAATACTGCCATAAGGTAGCTCTTGATACAACAAAGACATGCAATTCCACCATCCAAGAGGATGGAGGCAAAATCATAACAGAGGGCTCCATGCAAAGAGAAAAAACATCATATTCCTCCCATGAGGTGGTCAACTAGCCTATTGACCTGCCGCACATGAGAAGGTATGCATCTCATCATAAGTGAGAGCGGAGACCCTCTAGGTTAGCCAGTGTCTCCAATATGTTGAAAGGCAATAAGCTCGTCCATGGTAAGGCATCAAGAGGATCTGATAAAAGAGTTGCGAGATAAAGATCTAGAGACTCCATCAAATGGGAGGATTAGTTTTCTCAACCTGCCTCCATAGTAGAAATGGAGAGCAAGCATCTCCTTCCAAAGGAGATGGATGACAATGAAGAATATACTTATGTTGAAAAAAAATTAAAATAAAATAAAATGAATGAGAAATTGTAACAACGAATTCAATATGTTTCAATTCTCTAGTTAATTTGCATTGAATTTGTAGTTACAAAGCCTTAATAACTATTGTAACATAATTTGATGTTAATACAAATTAACTAAGAAATTTGAAAACTCCCTCGTCTAGTACTATATAAGAAGGTGCACTCCTCTTTATTTCACGCACCAATTTTTTTGAGAGTTTCCTCAGCTCTTAAAATTTCTCTCTTCTCTTTGTTTTCAAGTATTATTCTTAGTAGTTTAGAGGGTTTTTGTTCTAGCTCGGTGATAGAAGTGTGAGCATTCTCAATTGCCTAAAGCAGTGATGAGATCCTCGTCAGTTACTTTCAACAATTATATTTTAGGAGACAGGCACCATCAATCCTCTTACATCACAGCAGAAGCGAATCCGTTTTAAGGAAACTATGTGCAACACAGATATCAGTTCCTTCCAACACTGCCACTATACAAATAATCAAATCTCTGTTTTATTGTTACTCTATTTATTGTATTATTTCTTTTCATTATTTTATAATTTCAACAATATTTCTAATTTCTTTTTGTATTTTCCTAACATTTTAAAACATATTATCTTCGAAGAACGAAGGAGGTGCTGAATTTCAAAAAAAAATATTATTTTGTGAAAAATAATATTCTTCAACAAAAGTTATAAAATATTGAAAACTGAAAGTTACAATACAAAGAAATTATGTCTAAGTGGTTGTGTTTTAAGTACAACCTTTTGTGCTATAGCTAAATTGGGAACTAAATATTTTCGAAGAAGACTAGACTTGAGGCTAGGGCTTAGACCCTTCTAATTTTCTCTGAAATTATCTATAAAGTGTTATTCGATCGTTGGAAAAATAGTTTAATTTCCATCGTGTTTGGAAAATAAGCATAGTTTTCATTTGAAAATTTAACATATTTTCATGATTGAGAAAATAGAAAATGATTTTGGAAAAAAAAACATATTTTTCAATTATAAAATTAGTATATTTTCATAATTGTAAAAATATCATAATTTTAGGGTTCTTGGAAAAATAGGATAATTTCCTATTTATGAAATTAACATATTTCATTTGGTATTTTCAGAAAAATGGCAAGTGAAATCGTCGTTGTTGACACAACTAGTGTTGTGGCTCGTGGGCCTACTCCTATTGTGAATCTCTCAACGACCGCATCTATTACTCATGGAGATAAATTGAAACAATTCAATGGACTAAATTTCAAGAGGTGGCAACAAACGATGCTGTTTTATGTGACTACCCTCGGCAAAGGCTTTGCAAAGTTCTTGGCCGATGATCCTTCGAAGTTGGACGAGGATAAGACTAACACCAAGTCATCAATGCTATAGATGTTTGGTAACATTCTGAATGCTTTTGTTGGAATTATGTCATGAGTGGGTTATTGATTCTTTGTACAATATCTATATTGCAAAGAAGTCAGCAAACGAGATTTGGGAGTCTCTCTATCGGAAATACAAGAAATTTGTAATAGGCTCCTTCCAAAATTTCAAGATGTTGGACTCCAAAACTATGATAAGTGAAGTTCAAGAGCTCCAATTGATCTTACACGAGATCCATATTGAAGGGATATCACTGAGTGAATCTTTCTAAGTTGCTACTATTATTGAAAAGCTGCCTGGATGGAAAGACTTTAAGAACTACCTTAAGCCCAAGCAAAAAGAGATAAGTGTTGAATATCTAATTGTTGGACTTCGTATTGAGGAAGAAAACAGAGAATATAACAAATGAATGGTATATTAGTATGAGGCAAGGCCAATGTTGTGGAGAATGTTCAAAGCTCCAAGGCGAAGAAGCTAAATAACAAAGGGTACAAGCTCGGACCTAAAGGAGGAATCTCGAAGAAGAATAAATACCAAGGGAAGTGTTTTAATTGTGACTAGACGGATCACAAGTCAAATGACTATAGGTTGTCCTCCTCCTCCCAAAAAAAAGAAACAAAAATGCAAATATGGTCGTTGATATCACCCATGATGCTTTTGAAATTAGCTTGTCAAATGTGATATCTGAAGCTAAAATGTTAGGTCCAACCAAAGAGATGGTGGATTGATACCAGTGTAACTCGACATGTATGCTTTAACAAAGGGTTGTTCACTACACTTGATGAAATCGAGAATGGAAAGAAGCTTTTCATGGGAAATTCTGCTACGTTTGAGATTTAAGGCCAAAGCAAAGTGATCCTGAAGATTGGGAAAGAGCCGACTCTAAACAATTTGCTCTATGTGTCGAAAATCCGAAAGAACCTAGTCTTTGGTTTGCTACTTAGCAAGCATGGTTTTCAAGTTTGATAAAATTATTTTGTTCAAGAGTGGACTTTTTATTAGTAAAGGTCATGTATCTGATGGATTGTTTAAGCTCAATGTAATGATTCTCAAATAAAGCTAGTTTTTCTACTTATTTGCCTGGGTCTTCCAATCAATGACATGGTAGATTAAGATATATTAATTATGACACCTTTAGAAGGCTAATTAACTTGAATCACATACCTGCATTCCAAATTGATTCAAAACACAAATGTGAAACTTGTGCGGAGGCAAATTTGACAAGGTCTTGTTTTAAAACTGTTGAAAGAAAAACTAAACCCTTTGATTTAATTCACAGTGATACATGTGATTTAAAAAATATACAAACAAAATGAGGTAATAAGTATTTTATTACTTTTGTTGATGATAGTACAAAATATTATTATGGATATTTGCTTCAAAGCAAAGATGAAGCAATAGAAAAATTTGTTCTATATAAAAATGAAGTTGAGAATCAACTCAACAAGAAAATTAAGGTAATAAGAAGTAACCAAGGTTGTAACCTAATTTGATGTTAGTACAAAATTAACTAAGAAAATTGAAACCTATCCCATCCTAGTATTATATAAGAAGGTGTTCTCCTTCTTATTTCACACACAATTTTTTTTGATAGTTGTCTCATATCTTTAAATTTCTCTCTTCTCTTTTATTTTCAAAAGCTTTGTTCTAAGTAGCTTAGAGGGTCTTTATTCCTGTTTGGTGATAGAAGTAGGAGCATTCTTAGTTCGCCTAAATTAGTGACGAGGTACTAGTAAGTTTTATCTTGGGAAACAAACGATATCCATCCTTTTACCATAATAGGGAGCGAATCTATTTTAAGGAAATTATGTGCAACAGAGACCTCGATTTCTTCCAATACCACCACTACATCAACAACCAAATTTTATTTCTTTTATTGTTACCCTATTTATAGTAATCGTTCTTTCTATTATTTTATAATTCTAATAGTATTTAAAAAAAATTTAAAATTTTTTAACAACTTATTTTCCAAGCGATTAAAGTAATGGAAAGTCCTTGTAAATTTTCAATGTAAAAAATGTAGAAATTTTTTGGGTAAGGTAATCATATCAACCATATCAGAGAATACACCACCCACATAAACTTCTTATGAGTGAGCCCAAGACACAAATGTTGAGGCTTCCATACTATGCTCTTAGAAGGAGCTGAAAGTTGTATAATAAGTTCACACCAGGCAGCATCAGCAATTTTCTTGACTTGAAAAATCAATTTATTCACATGTTCAACACGAGAATGCCTAGCTTGGCCCGAACACAGGATTCATGATATGAGGCAGGGCTCAGGTGACCTTTTATAGAGCTATTTCAGCCATTTTACTCAAGAAGTAGTTGACGTGTAAAGCATTCAACAGGATTAAGATTTCCAAGCCTAGAGGTCTAGCTTGGATATGACTATTCCTTTCTAGATAGACGTTCACAACTAAGCACCCAAAACATACAATGAATTTGTTGATTTGATCAAAGAGGAGAATCAAGATCAGGAAATGAAAAAAGCATATGATTTAAAGCAAAGGCATGGTCATACAAATAAAGAGAAGACCTTGATGCAAAGCCAAAGTGCCTCAAGGCCTGCAGACCACGATACAACAAAGGTAAATGCTGTGAACCTCAGAAGATCATAGGGAGGGTCACATTGGTATGTGATCGATGCTAAAGTCTCATTCCCATCGAAGTACCATAAAAAGTAACTATTATAATTAGGAGAAATTAAAAAAAAATCCATATTCAACTCAAAAACAAAAAAATTCACTTTAAATTTACATTTGAGCTTAGCCATGTAAGTGTTATGCCCTATGTTCAATCAATTTTGGACATCAACACTTTTAATATATAATTGATGCATATTTATGGTAAGATATATTATTTAATTGAATTAATATTCTAATAAATTAAATAATAGAATCCGTAGATTCAAAGTCTTTGTAATTTGTTAATCACAAGGAGTTGTGATTATGAGATACAAATTACATATGACTGAATTTTAGATCATCTGTGGTCGTAAATGATAACGAGATACATATATCGTTATTATGGATATACTATCACGTGTGGCATTTCTTACTTGTGATCTCATAAGTTAAAGTGTGGTGACACTTAAATGAACACGTGTATGTTTTGTTATAGAATAAACTATTGGAGACCCCCTGGGGAGATTCCACGTGGATAATTACTCGAGTGTCAGTGGTTTATCTCTAACGTTCGATAGTGAAAGTGGTCATTTGACTTGAAGTCATCATAGTGCTTTATATGAGAACAATAATATGTTGGTGATGTTGGATGTTGCTCTACCAAATGTCACTAATACGACATCGTTCAGATATGTTAATAATCATATGAAGGTTGTGAATGATCAATTAGAGGATTCGTCACTCTTAGGATGTGTTTGAACCTAATTTTGAGGAGAATGTAAATTTTGAAATAGTGATTGATGGGAGACTGTGTGGTTGAAATGAAGAATGAGAATGAGAAATTAATGAGTGTCAAATGGGGGCTTAGATAGTAAGAGATTATAATCTACATTTCATTCAATTAAGTTAATAACGAAATCCCTGGTCAAATTGTATTCATAAGTCCAAAAAGAGTTTTCATCTTATATTGACTTAATAGTGGGATGAAAGATATGATCGATAATTGAGATTGACATATATCATTATCTCGTAATTGATTGGATCATATTGATGAAATGATTGTAGTTTCATGGTAAATGAACAAGTTTGATTTTGTCATATCACGTGACATTTTTCGTTACATGTATTGCTCTGACATATTGCTAAATGTCAATTTGGGACGACGAATGTGAATTGGTGATGAATTAAAAGAGATATTTTAATTTATTATTTTGATTAGATCAAAATAATAATTCACGTATTTAGACATCGTGATCGGGAACCTGATGGGTCATATACAAAAGAAGAACCAGAAGAATGAGATTCACCAATTAATTAATTAACAAATGTTATACAATTAATTAATTGGGTTGATTGTTAATAAACCAGAATTAATTAATTGAATTAATTAATTTATGGACCAAATTTAATTAATTGGATCAATCGTTGAATTTATGGTTTTCAAATAATATTTCCATGAAAAAATATAAGAGAAACAACTTGATCTACATATATAGATTTAGAAGATTGCTTTAACTCATCCTAATCTACATAAATAGAATCTTGAGAAACTTTTATATGGAGAAAATGAACTGAAAGTTCATTGATACATTGATGCTAACTTTTAGTCTGACTAGAATGATAACAAATTTCAATCAGAATATTGTTTTACTCTTAAGCGATACGTTGTAAAGGTTCCAAACAGAAATTAACCATTGATTCAATAGCATGAGCCTTATACACCATTGCTTTAGAAGTAACAAAGATTGTGGTCTGGATCAAGAAATCCATTAATGAACTTAGAGTAATTCCTAACATTGTTGATCACACGCTTCTGAATTGTGATAACAATGGAGCTATAGTGCAAGTGAAAGAATTAATGTCTCATCAATGATCCAAACATGTGTTAAGGCGGTATCATCTTATCAGAAAGATAATACAAAAAATGACGTAAGGAAAGAACGAATTCCTATAAGTTATTAAATTGCAGATCCATTGACAAATGGTTGTCGCATCATAACATGATCGTCATATAGACTCTTATGTGCAAGTACGAGTTTGTAAGTCTTATGCTATAAATTCAATCAACTTTGGACAAAAATACTTTTAATATATAATTAATGCATATTAATGACAAGATCTATTATTTAATGGAATTAATGTTCTAATAAATTAAATAATAGAATATGTAGATTCAAGTCTTTATAATTTCTTAATCATAAGGAGTTGTGATTATGATATACAAATTACATATAACTGAATATTAGATCATTTGTGATCGTAACTAATAACGAGATACGAATATCGTTTATGATATATAAATTACATATAACTGAATCTTAGATCATTCGTGGGTGTAAGTAATAACGAGATACGAATATCGTTATTATAGATCGACCATCACGTGTGGCATTTCTTACTCGTGAAGTAAGTAGCTGATCTCATAAGGTAAAGTGTGTGGACACTTAAATGAATACGTTGATGTTTTATTATAGAACAAAACATTGGAGACCCGTTGGGGAGATTCCACATGAATAACTATCTGAGTGTCAGTGGTTAATCTCTAACGTTCGGTAATGAAATTTGTCATTTAACTTGAGATCATCATAGTGCCTTATATGAGGACAATCATACTTTAGTGATGTTGGATGTCGCTCTGCCAAGGGTCACTAATGCCGTATCATTCGGGTATATCAAGAATCATAAGAAGGTTGTGAATGATTAATTGAATAATTCGTCACTCTTAGATAGTAAGGGATTATGGTCTACATTTCATTCAGTTAAGTTAATAACGAAATCTGTAACCAATGTGTATTCACAAGTCGAAAAAGAGTTTTCGTCTTATATTGACTTAATAGTGGGATGAAAGATATGATCGATAATTGAAATTGACACATATCTATATCTTATAATTGATAGGATCATATTGACGAAACGATTATAGTTCATTGTAAACGAACAAGTTTGGTTTTGTTATACCACGGGACATTTTCCATCATATGTTGATGTGATCCTGGTTACGAGGGCAAGTCCGGACAATGATCTATTAATCGTTGAGGAATGACATATGACTAGGTCGTGAGCGAAGTGAGTCAAAGAAGCTATTAGATTGCTTGTTCAAGCAACAATTTCTTGTTGGGCTTGGAAGAATAAACCAGATGAATCAACGTGGTTCAAGTAACAGACGAGGAAACTGTTCGGGACAACTATGCAAATGCAAAGTTATATTGGAGGTACGATCGCATAGCCCCTTACCAAAACGAAGTTGAAGGTTCAAGATATAACTATGAGACTACATGCCATTAGCCTATGCGACCGCATAGTTAAAACTGGTTGCGAATTTTTGAAATTTCGTGTAATCTTCTATTTTAGTTAAAACTCTTGCATGATATTTTTTTTAAATATTTTTTGAGACTTAATTCCAATTGTAAAACACACAATTTGAGAGATTTTACTGCAAGGCATATTAATTTCTTCTCGTTCTTAATTGAATTAATTGTGAACTTACCAAGAATATTTCTAGTGGCTTTCAAACAAATCAATGAGATTTTTGAGTCTTGTAATCACGGAGTCAATATATTGTCGGCGATTGTGTTAGTTATTTGACTCAATATTTTTTAATCAAGCTTAAAAGTCGATTTCTTGATTTTCTTGGGTTGAATCAATCTTGTTTGGGTTTCGTAGCTACTATTGCTACATGGGTTCACATCAGTTGGTATCACAGCAAGGTTTCAAAAATCAATGTTATATCCTATTTATTTTTTCCTTTTTGTTTGAATCTTTTGTTCTTCATTCTTCACCTTCTTCATTTTTTAGTCTCCAATCCAAAAAATAAAAAATAAAAATCCAAAACTTGTTTGTGTGCTCATTTAGCATGCAAATCAATTTTTGTTTCTTTACTAGTATTTAGTTGAATTTTTTAGGAAAAAAAAAACAGAAAATTCGGAAAAAAATTGCCAACAACATACAATTTCATATTTTTTGAATAAAAAAAGATTACAAATTCAAAAATGTCCAATTCCAATTCAAGAAACACCTTTTTGAATATTTTTTTAGTGTCTATTCAAAGCGTCAATTCCTACTGTTTGAGTCATTCTAGAGTTAATTTTTTCTACTCAAATCTTTGTTTGAAACTTTATAAAAATTAATTTTGATTGAGATCGAATTAGTTCTTTGAAACACTTGCAAGAAAGCATTGAGTGGAAAACAAGGCAAGAATAGTGAGACTAATAGAGGGAAAAAGCCAATTTGAGTGATACACGAGCGCATACACGTGAGACAAATATTAAATTAGAAAGAAGATGTCGGATAGAGACGACTCTACTTCAAGCATGAATACTAGTCAAGTCAACATGTCAGATAAGGTGATACGACGGTTCAAAAGGTTGTTTGAGGATGTGAGAGACGGATTGGATCGGCAAGACACATTGCTTGCTAACTTACATAGGGAACAACCTAGAGATATTCCTAATGCAAGGAGGCAATGAAGGTAGGATCATCGAGTGAATTTTGCTGGTGAATGGGATGCTTTGGTGGATGTGGAGTTAGGAAGAATGAGAGATAGAGGAGTTAGGGATGAAAGGAGAGGTAGAGATCTTGTTGGAGATGGTATTGATAGAAGTATGGGCAATATAAAAATGATAATTCCTTCATTCAAATGAAGGAGTGATCAGGAGACATACTTGGAGTGCGAAAAAGTAGAATTGATATTTGATTGCCACAACTACTCGGAGGAAAATAAGGTAAAGATTGCGGTGCTTAAATTTATCGATTATGCTATCATTTAGTGGGATCAAGTAGTAACATCCACGAGAATGAACCGTGAGAGGCCAATTAATACGTGGGAAGAATTGAAGGCTATCATGAGGAAGATGTTCGTGCCTAATCATTATTATAGGGAGTTTCATCAAAAATTGCAAAGCCTCTATCAAGATTTTAGAAGTATGAAGGATTATCATAAGGAGATGGAGATTGCTATGATTAGAGCGAATGTTAAGGAGGATAGGGAGGCCACCATGACCCAGTTTTTGATTGGTTTGAATAAGGAGATAGCTAATGTAGTAGAGTTACAACATTATGTGGAGTTGGAAGATATGCTACATATAGCTATGAAGGTGAAAAGGCAATTGAAGAGGAATGAGACATCTAGATATTCATCGGGTTCTTTAGGTTCTAACTCTTCTTCAAAATTGAAGTGGGATAACAATAAAGATGATTGGGGTATTTCAAAAGGTGGAACTGAGCTATCGAAGGGAAGAGATGAAGTTGCTAGCAAAACTACACTCAAGACGGATTCCCAACCCCTTCGGAATAAGGATATCAAGTGCTTTAGGTATTTGGGATCGGGACACATTGTTTCTCAATATCCAAACAAAATGGCAATGATCTCGTGTGACAATGGAGAAGTGGTGAGTGATAGTGATAGTGATGATATGCCCGCGTTAGAAGTTGCTAATGAAGGAGATGGAATAAAGTACCCGCTAGAAGCTAAGTTACTTGTGGTGATGCGTGTTCTCAATACACAAATTAAATTGGATGATGTGGAGCTGCAATGGGAGAACATCTTTCATACTAGACGCAATGTCAAAAATAAGGTATGTAGTTTGATTATTGACGGGGTAGTTGTACTAATATTGCTAGTACTACACTTGTTGAGAAATTAGGATTGACTACGATAGAATATCCTAAGCCTAATAAATTGAGGTGGTTAGATAAATGTGGAGAGGTTAGGGTATGTAGGCAAGTTTTAGTAAATTTCTCAATTGGGAGGTATAGTGATGAAATGATGTGTGATGTGGTTCCTATGCATGCTGGGCACATTTTGTTGAGAAGGCCGTGACAATATGATAGGAAGGTTAAATATGATGGAATAAAAAATAAGTATAACTTTGTAAAAGATGGGAGAGATGTTACTCATGTACCATTAACACCACAATAGGTCTATGATGACCAATTGAGATTGATAGGTGGGGAAGAGAAGAAAAACAAAGAGAGGCAAAAAGAGAGCATGAGAGAAAATAGTGAAGTTGATAATTGTGAGGAAAAAAGAGTAGAGCTATAAGAGGAAAAAGAAAGAGAATCTATTGAGAGGAGAGAAAAATCAAAAGTGAGTTTCTATGCAAAAAAAAAAATGAGATTGATAGGGCTTTAGTAAGAACTAACAAACCCTTTCCAGTTTGGATATTTCTTTATTGCAGTAGCTTAAAAACTTGTTCCATGAAAACTTTTTTAGTAGGATACTACACATTGAGTATCCAATTGATTCGATGCAAGTGGAGAATTTAATGAGCATTGAAGGAGAAGTATTTTACTATGGCATGGTAAATAATCAATATCCCATACATAGATTAGATGATGATCGAGCATGTAGTAATATTTTTTTCACCTGTGGCATGTACTTTTACATATATTAATGCATCTAATATTTATGTGAGAATAATAAGTTATTTGTCATATGCATTCATAGGCAAACAATGACTAGTTCATGATGTTCTAGCATGTTACAAGAAATTAATTGAACATGATAGACATTTGAGATGCATTGTTTGTGATTTGAGTCATGAGAATTTATATTTTAATCTTAAAATCCTTCACTATTTTGGTTCGACTTTATGGAATATGTTAGGAACCAATTTAGTATCTTCTACTACTTCTCTTGTACGTTTTGATATGGTTTATGGTTTAAATCTGTTAACTTTGTTTGGTTTAATTCCTTTAACTATTATTGTAAATGATAGTCTAGATGGAAAGCAGGGAATTGAATTATATGCATCTCAAGGT
>CAIGRB010080990.1:49376-67424 GCA_903798255.1 Fraxinus quadrangulata | reverse complement strand
ACACCCGATATTGTCATTGATTCCTAAAAAGCAAGGAGAGGGAGATAAGAGTTGAGAGAAAAAGTTGAGAGATTCACCTAATGAGAGGAGTCATTAGTCGAGAGGTGGAGGTAGAAGTGGGCAAAACAGGGGTAGCAAAAGGGAGGGTAAAAGTTGGTCTAAGGCATAGGAGAAGGCAAAAAAGAGGAAGTGTTATGGTTGTGGGCAATTAGGACACTTCATTAATGACTGGTATAAGGAGAAAAACAAACAAAGTAATTGTAGATGAAAAGACCAAGGTGATGCAAACGTAGTGGCACCCGAAAACAAGCCTGGTGAGATATACATGCTTTTAAATTCCGAGCCTGATCAGATTAACCTGTCTATGAACTCTCATATTAATGAATGGATTCTTGACTTCAATGCATGTTTTTATATCAAATCTAATAAACATGGGAAAGAATGCATGATGGATATTATTGGGGAATGAATGTGTTTTAAATAGTGATATGATGTGAAATATGCGGTTAAAAAGTAAGAAACATTTATTGATGTGACGAAAAATATTATTTTATTAAAAAATGTGTAGTTGAAGATGAATTATGAAATAATGTATTTTGAAATAATGTGTGTTAAACATGGGCTTATTTGATCATTTGCATGAATCTAATCATAGACATGTTGCATAGGGTGGAGCCTCATATAACATTATTGGTTGTAGTGATGTGACTGTTAAATTTGACAGTGGCTTTGTGTATACATTGAGGGATGTTAAGTACATTCCACATATAGGCAGACACTTGATTTTTTGTAGGAAAGAGAGAACGTGCTTTACTAGTGGGTTGGATTATGGCATGATTAAGATGTTTGGGGATGAACTTAGATCCTTCAAAGCTATTTGGAAAAATGATATTTACATTACACATGTTGAAGTGGTGGGTGGTATAAATTTCACTATTGCTTCTATTGACGCTGATCACACACAAAAGTGGCACAATAGTCCACTTATATTAGTGTTAAGGGACTTGAGTCCCTTAAAGATAAGTGTACGTTTTATAAGGATCAGGTGTCCAACATATCATTTTGTGATCATTGTATGATTGGCGAACATCGTAGGATGTCTTTTTCATCTAACATACATAAGAAATCTAAAGTCTTAGAAAACATTCATACTAATATGTGGGGCCATGTGTGAGCAATCACACATTTGACGGTAATAAATATTTCCGATTTATTATTGATGATTTCTACATACGTGTGTGGATTTATCTATTAAAAGATAAATCTAAAACTTTTACGAAGTTTGAAAGTTGGAAAGTTCAGGTAGAGAACTAGCACAATTAAAAGGTGAAATATTTGAAAAATGATAATGGTCTTCAATTTTGCAATGTTGATTTTGATAATTTGTGTAATGATTGTGGCATTACTAGACAAAAGACTATGCCTTACACTCTCCGGCAGATGGAATTGCTAAAAGGATGAATAATACATTGCTTGATAAAGTTAAATGCATGATGTTGAGTTCTGGTGTGCTTAAATCTTTTTGAGGTGAAGCTGCAATGACTACATGCTATATGACTAATATGACTAACATGGTGATACCCCTTATTAAAGGTGGCATGGTAAATGTGCTGATTATTTCATACTTAAAACTTTTGACTGTGCTATTTTTCTTATCAGAGTGAGGAAAAACTTGAACCTAAAGCTAGAAAATGTATCTTTCTAGACTATTCTGTGGGAGTCAAGGGGTATAGGTTGTAAGATAGAAACCAAAAGAGTGTGAAAATAATCATTAGTACGGATGTCACCTTAATGAGTCAGAGATGCCTTTCTTAGAGAGTGCAAAATAGCAAGATATCACTAGGAATGAGTCTACATTTGAGGTGGAGAGAGTGGACATTTCCATCCCTATCACCCTGAGTGAGGTGGAGAATAATCTACGACAAAATCAGCAAGACATAGAATAGAAAGAGAAGAGGATGTGGTTTAAGAACATCCTGTTGACCATGACCCTCTAGTTGACTGCCAATTAGCTAGAGATAGAAAGAGAAAGTTACGTAGGAAACCTCAAAGGATGTTTGACTACACCATAGTCTACGCCAATTATCAAAAACTAGTTGATAAGAAGCCAATACCTATGAGGAAGTTATGAAGAGAATAATGTAAGGTATTGATGAGTACCATGAGAGATGAAATAAATTCTCTCAATAAGAATAAAACTTAGGAATTAGTGCCTAAACCTAATGATAAATCCACGATGGAGAGTGTGTAAATGGGTTTACTAAGTGAAAGGGGAACTACTAAGAGTGAGTCTGTGAGAAATAATGCCATATTGGTAGCTAAATGATACATATAGAAGGAATGGATATATTATAATGGGATTTTTCGCCATGCTTGTATTTATTGTTCATTATAACCAGGAATTTGAACAACTTGATGTGAAAACTGTTTTTTGCATGGTAACCTTGATGAAAAGATTTTCATTTACCAACTCAAAGATTTTGAAGATAAAAACACCCGATTATGTGTATTTTCTAAAATAAAAAAAAACTCTATATAGTTTAAAATAATCACCTAGACAATGGTGCAAGAAGTTTGATTCATATATTCTTTCTACTGGTTTCAATATGAGTGAATTTGATCTTTACTTATATTCCTAGAACCACATCACAAATGATTGTGTGTATTTGTTACTCTATATGGATGACACTGATTGGTCCTGACATAAAAGTGATAAAAAGTAAATTAAGTAAAGAATTTGATATCAAAGATCTTGGACATGGTGAAAGGATACTTGGCATGAAAATAGTTAGAGATATGTCTAATTCTTGGGATTAATAGCATAAAACCCCAGTGAAAATATTTTCAATTGTGATATATCCTCTACCTATTGAAAATCGCAGAAGAAAAACCCCATATCATCGAAATCCGTTAATTTTACCATTAAAAACAGTAAAAATTGCAAATGTTAAAAAGGAATAATTACAGTTGTGATCCTAAACTTTTATTTTTTTTTTACAAATTAAACCAAAATCTTTTATTTGTACAACCCATATTTCCAAACCTTGAAAACTTATCTTCCCCCACTCTATTATAATAATTATTGAAAGTCACCACCATATAAAGACGACTAAGAATTTGAATAGAGGAGGAGAAATTAAGGCATAATTAACCTATGAAGCTTTGAAGGAGAACACATGCGAGAAACCTTCATAAACCTCCGATTTTCTCCTCTTAGTCACTACAGCTTGAGGGGGTGACATCGTAATAGAGTGTAAATCGTCATTCACTGTTACACAAGATTTACTATTTCTTCAAAATTTCTCATTTGAACTGGTTTTGGTTCTCGAAGTTTTCAGCCATAAATTTTTCAGTTCAGCTTCAGGTACATTTCTGGCGTGTTTAGGAATTGCGCCATTCTTTTGAATATCTAGAGGTCAGATTCTTAAATAGACTTTGAGATTCTCGGATATCGACCTAGTTTGAGGTTGAAAATTACTAAATGAATTTTTAGGGTTTTGAGGGACTTCAACCGATAAAGTGTCCTGAAGGGAAAATGGGGGGAGGTAAGATGGAATTCAGGGTGAAAGTAGGGGTTTACGGAGGGATATGGTGGAGGAGGGAGTGGGACAGGGTTTCCTATAAGGGTTCCGACGGACTGTCATAGTGACAGAACAAGTTTTAAAGGTTTGGGGTAGGAGTGGGGGAAAGTTTTAAAGGTTTGGGAATATGGGTGGTATAAATAAAAGATTTTGGTGTAATTTGTAAAAAAAAATAAAAAAATTTAGGATCACAACTGTAATTATTTCTTTTTATTTTTTGCATTTTTTACTGTTTTTAACGGTAAAATTAAAAGAATTGGACGGTAGGAGGGTTTTCGTACAAAATAGGGTTTTCTATGATTTTCAATAGGTAGGGGGTATATCGCAATTGAGAACGTTTTTTTGGGGGGGGGGGATTCTGCTATTAATCCCTAATTCTTGCTTATATATGCATTAAAATCCACATGCTTAAAGTGTTGTAGAAGTTTTGGGATGATTGATTGTAAATCTGTTCCTGTGCTTCTTGAAAATCATTTTAGTTTGTCTAAAGAAAAACACTTGCTAATAAAGAAGAAATGCCATATATGAGTAAAATTCCTTATTCGAATGTGATTGGCTCTATGTTATATTTGATGTTATATACTAGGTCATATTTGACTTTTGTTGTTAGTATCTTGAGTAGGTACATGTCTGATCCAGGTCCCACTCATTGGGAAACTTTGAAGTGGTTGCTCAGTTATTTGAAGGGTACATCTAATGTGTGATTAGTTTGAAAAAGTACATTCAGAATACAACCCTGCAGATATGGGCACGAAAGTGCTCACTTTGGTAAAGTTTAGAAGCTGCCTTATACTTCTAAATATCAGCACGGGTACGTAGATTCTAATTTGTTTGGAACTTAGTTTGACAACTACTAAACATGTGTGTTTTGAACTTTGCAGGTTCGGAACCAAGGTGGAGGTTTGTTGGAAAAAAATTTCCCAAAAAAACCTTAGGAGTTATGATGTTAACGGATCATAATTACAATTCATAGGCTTTTTATAGCCGAAGAATGTAGATTGAAATAAATAGCCTATCTACACAAATTAGGTAGTTCGATTGCAAAATAGACTAAAGACCATTACATAAATCACTTGGAGGCTCACCTAGTTGCTCGATGTTTTATTCTAAGTTGACTCAATTAGTCAGTGTAACCTAATTATGTATTATTTAAGGTACTCATTCTTTGGCCTAGTTAGACACTACGAACACATGACTTTTGTCTGCCTCTTTGTGAACACATGACTGCCCTATTTGCCTTGGCCAAAATCATGCCTCTGCTTCTCTTCTTCCTCTCGGTTTCTTGCTCCTTTGTGAAGCTTTATGTTTACCCTTTTGTGGGTTTTTTTACTATGTATTTAGTCCTATTTGCGGTATTGCCTTTGTGGAGACGACTTTCAAACAGAGCCACTAATTACACCACCATTGTAGAGCTTATTTGGAGTTTTCAATTTATTCGTATGGTTAATTTAATTTCTTGCTTTTGTTTTCAAATTATTTAGCTTTAACTTGTGATTCTTTGTAATTTTGTGAGGTAAAACATTACAGTGCAATCTGAATGACATTTGAATATAATAGTAAAGGGTGGTAGGATGCCGATTTGAAATACCCATATTGGTCAACAACCAAGGAAGCCAAATAAAGTTACCAGTTATATTAGAAATAGCTCGATACTCAGCTTCGGTGCTAGATTGAGATATAAAAGTTTTCTTTTTACTCCGCCAATAAATAGAAGAATACCCAGCAAGAAACAATATTCACGATTGTACCATCTATGATCTCCACCCCATCAAAAGATAGTGTGAGATCTTGCTTAGTAAGATTGATAAAAGTAAGTTTGTTATAATGAGGAATGAGTTGAGAAGTGTTATCCATCAACTGGCATAAGTTTAGCATTCGTCTTTAGGGATGTAGAGGTAATAGATTAAACCTGCTCGAAGAAATAAGCTCAGAAGCATACTTATCCTGAGATAATTATTAGCTATCTTATCAAGTGGTGACTTCAAGCCCAAAATAATAGATAAGAGATCCCCCAATCTTTCATTATAAGAGATCCCCAAATCTTTCATTTCAAACATAGGACTACGATCCTCTTTGAGATCATGAATCAAAGTAAGACCATAACTGTTGATAAGCATATCCTCTAAGTAAAGTAATAAGTAGGTGATACTTTTCGAGGTTTTATAAATACAGCCTATGTTTGGTAGATATTAAAATCCACATTTTAATCTAAGTCAAAGTCAATAACTAATTTTAACCACATATTTATGTGATCTATAGCTTTTCAATCATAAATTTCATCAACTTTTATCAAAATATATTAAAAATTTGATTATAATCTCCACCAAACAGGGGCATAAAGAGCTGAATCATAAGAACTAGAGATAAAACCAATTTGAGATATAATGGAACTAAATTTTATGAACCATGACGAGAGTGCTTGTTTGAGACCATATAGAGCAAGATGAAGAGGTAAAGCTTAGAGATAAATGAGAATAACCAAGTGGGGGTCCATATAAACCTCTTCAGAAAGATCTCCATTAGGAAATGAATTTTTTATATCCATTTAGAATAAAGGTCACTATCGACCGGTAGCAACTAAAATCAAACTACAACTAGTAGTGGGAGCAATGGGAGGAAAAGTTTTGTCATAATCAATGCTAAATTCCTATTTAAAGCTTTAGTAACAAGGCAAGCTTTACAACGATCCATTGTCCCATAGAATCGAGTCTCAATTTTATGGATCCATTTACAACCCACCAAGGATTTCCCATGAGGTATATCAACCATCTCCCAAGTACCCATTTTCTAAAGGCCTACAATTCTTATGTCATTGCTTTCTGTCAAAGAGGATTAGAACTAGCATCACAAAATGTGCGAGGTTCATGAATATATTTGATAGCGGAAAAGCAATGATAATCTTGGAGATGATTGGGAAGTTTGCTTACTTGAGAGGAACATTGAACGACAAGGTGGGTAGCAAAATCAACAGACAAAACAGTATTGTAAGATGGTATAACAATAGTGGAAGATTGCATGAGCTCACAAGAATTACTTATATTATGATAGCCAGAAAATAGGTTGGCTGAAGGATTAGTAAAATAAATCGAGCTTGCTGAAATGAAGAATTTGGACATGGAAGAAAACATTGTATGTTCCCAAAAACACAACATGGAGTGATATGCAAAGTCTTTTTGAAATAGGATCCCATCACCTAAAAGCTTTATGCTCAATTCCATAACCAAGAAAATAACACAAGCGCGAGCAAGGCTCAAGTTTAGTCCATTCATGTGGTTGGGGTTGAACGAAACGAGCAAAGGCTATTTGGTACCATAAAGGCAATCATGTGTAGAAAGCTTGTTGATGATGGAAGAGGGAACACAATTAATCGAGTAAATAACAGTTAGTGATGAAATAAGTAAGGCACTAACTGTCTAAGATATGTCTGTGTTTATGTTCAATACACTTGTACGACGAATTTCATGTATTAAAATACATAAATCGTTACAAATTGTATTTTAAGAAATACAAGTGAATATGAACCTTCTTGTAATTGTAAAATTGTAAAATCCCCTGATTAATGATCTGAATGTTTGAAGACGAGGCGTCACGTGTCTTGAATTCTAGGTTTCGAGATTTGTTGAGAGTTTGATTAGTTGAGAACTTGACTTGCTCGACACTTGAATTTCAAAGCTCGGATTTGCATTTCGAAATTTGGACTTGATCTTGATTTAATTCTAAAAAGACTTTGATATTCTTGGATTTGCTTGATTTGAAGAAGATTTTAATATTCTTCGTGTTGACCGGGCTTATTTTAATATATAAGATGCCTATAGTGGTTTTGATTCCAGACCACAGTAGTCCTGGAGGTCAAGTATCCCACGCACCTAGAAAGATTCTAACTCTAGGAGATGAAAGTTCTGAAGATCAGGTATATTATTTTATTATTATTATTAATTTTTTTTAATATACTACCTATATATGGTCTTATGCAATGAACTTCAATTTCAGGTTCATCTTTCTCGAATATATAAGATTAAACGATCGGTAAAATCAATGCCGCTTCAAACTGTTCCAATTCTTCAAAAGGTGATGTCAGTGTTTCTCACATTAACACCAATCTCCCGAATACACCATCAGATGGCGGGTAGGCCTCTTTTTTGTTTATCTCTTCTTCTCTTTTTTTATATCTCCATTTTTTTGTAGGTTTTCCAAACATTCCTGAATGATTGAATTTCTCTATGAATCTAAACTTTTTGCAAGATCAGACTAGCGAGAATGATGGAAGAATTGGTGCTCTTTAAGGATAAGTTGTATTCATGATTTTCACGGCCCACCTTACAAATACCCGAGTACTATTAATGAAGGTATTTCGACATTCAATGTAGATGATTTTCAAGATGAAGATGAAGTGAATTATGAGACCACGAGAGCTAACATTTCAGAGATCAATCAAGAAGTTCTAGCTGCTCCACCTTCATCGGCTTTAGTTAACATTCCGCCTTTAGAAATAAATAATCATCGGGTAGCTCCAATTTGTTCTACCATGATTGGTCCCCTCCCTGGGATAACTCAAGAGTCTTCTTACTTGAAAGCTGATTTGCAAGAAGCCATGACTAATTATCTTCAGAAGTGTTTTAGGGACATCCTGAAGCATGAATTTTCCAACATCCGATCTTGGTGGGACGAAAATAATGTAATTTTTCAAAAAGTGATTAACAGCTTATTTGGCACAGATCCACACCTTTGATGAAATGTATAGACGTGTTTCTTAAAGAAGTTGACATTTATTTATATGAAAGAAAGCAACACTTAGTGTCCAACCACCGAAGAAAAGGTTGAGCAATTGAAGCTTTTGAATATTCAGCTGGAAGTGGAGGATTCTATGTGTTCTTCATTGGAAGATAAAATTAGTCAGCTAACTTTCGAGTTGGATAGACTCCGTGATGAACTTCAAACCCGTCAGGAACAAAAGAGTTCGCTTGGAACTGCAAAGGCCACATTAGAAGAATTACAGACTGGAGATGTCTTTAGCACAGCATCCATTGACCAGAGAAGGAAGACTCTTGAAGATAATTTCCTACAAGTGATCAATGACGAGTGATCTTAATAAAGTCGAGACTTTCTGATCTTCTTTAAGACCATATTTTCATGAATTTTGATTTGCCATCGTTCTTTTTCTTTTTGTGACGAACTTTTCTTTTTTTTTTGTTTCTTATGTATTTTTTTACTGCAGAAAATAGTAAATAAATTGAATGAATTTATTAGTTGTAACTGAACTTGAATTTATAATTTGTTCAAGCTACCTACGTACCCAAACGGGATGAAGTCGAGCGTAGTTCATTACAAGAGCAATTTTTTTTTTTTTGTTTATTTGGGGCTGTTAACAGTTTATCCTCTTATGGGCAAGAAGTAGTACATTTTATTACAATGAAAATTCTACAAAATAAAGTACTTCAAGCGTACAAATGCTTTAAAAATTTTTCGTTGATAGGTCCGATTTGTAGTCCATCTTTGTCGACGATCTTGTATGCTCCGTATGTGAATGCATGAGTAACAACAAATGGACCATCCCATTTAGGTTGGAACTTGCCCCCTGTTTTCCTTGTGATTATGATTGGTTTGCGTACGGAAAGCACAAAATCTCCAATTTAAAATGATCTTGGTCGCACCTTCATATTGAAAGACCTTATCGTTCGACCTTGATAACATTCCGGGTGCATTTGTGCCTCTAATATCTTCACATCCAAAGCTTCTAGCTCTTCTAATCGAAGACGGACATTTTTTTTCTGTTGTTAAACCTTTTTGGATGACCTAGATTTTTATGATAGCACATTATACGGAAGTCTAAGATTTAGAAGTCCGATTAGCAGCAACACCACATTAAGATCAGAAGCAGCAGTGATGGGCTGAGGAACTAATAGAGCAGCCAGGACAACGTATTGAGACTGGATAGAGGACAATCGAATTTCCTCAGAAATCAATAATGCTACAGCTTGTTCTAAAGAAGGCAATGGAGCCATATGGATCAAGGAGGCACGTGTAGTTTGAAATTCATCTCCAAGTGCCACTAAAAACTGAATTAGACGGTCCTCATCCCTGTAGAAATGAAACCTTTTCAGCATCTGATGAAGTCTCCTGATTCAATACAAAAAGAAGAAGAGTTCACGAAAAAGTAGGATCGGGAAGGAAAAAATAAAATTTCGGATTTAGATTATGGCTCCGACAAAGTATTTTTCATTATTCTGGATAAGTTCCTCAAATTATTGTCTCTTTCTTGGTATTCGATATTTCAAATCAATTTGTGTTAGATTTTGTTTTTTCCTATAAAGCTTCCGATATTTCATCTCCCAAATAGGCTCAGAACAAGCCAAGTGATCCCAAAGAGAGCACATTTGTGCATAGAAATCTCTTATAGACTGACGAGGCTCCTGATTCATGCGATGTAAATTGCTTCTCATTTGATATCTAGAGGCAAGATCACCAGTAACATATCATTTTGCAACATTATCACACATCTCCTTTGCAGTATCAATGTATCTGGATTCCTCATAAATGTGAGGAATTGCAGGATTCCTAAACCAACCAAAGATCTGAAGATTTTGGAAGTCCCAATCCTCTAGCCGTTCTGAAAATTAGATGTCATCCTCGTTTGTCCCTTCGTAGATTTTACAACTTCTCCAGTGACAATACACCATTAGTTTTTGCCCTTGAGAATGCTACACGTGGCTTGAGAAATTATGCCAATAATATACTACCCAACTCTTGTTATAATTATCATTTTAGACTATTCTCTACCGTGTAACTTCTGTTTTAGATATAGAGGCCTATCTGGAGGAAATTTGAATCATGCTTTCTGATTTTCATGATGCTTTAATGAAACTCTGGTAACTGTGCTGGGGGTAATACCAATTTTCTTTCAACAACGGGATTAAAGACCTTCAAATAAGAAATCTTCCGTATGCAAAAGAGATTTCAAATATATATACAGCATATCAACATTCAATGTTATAGTGTATATACAAAGCATCAGTTGATGCATCCAATATTACCCATCACTCCATTGTAAGATGGTTACATATTTAGACACCTCAAAAATGAAAATGAACTATGAAAATTAAAAGATAGAGAGAGATGTGGACTTACACAACCTTTCTACCCCAATCAACCTTAAACAACTGGATCAAGAGCGGAACAAGTAAGGAATGCTTTATGCATCATCTGGCTTGGCAATTAGAATCTCTATCTTCAACTATGTTGAAGTACAATGACGACAGTTTGCCATCAAATTTAGAAACCAATTGATGAACTGATAATCCACAATAACACTTTTTAATCCGCGCAATGCAAATCTCAACTATTTTCTTGAACATGCTGTCCCCTTGGATTAATGGTTGCTCCACAAACTCGTCTAACGGCATCCACTGCACGAAGATTACACTGAGTGAGATAACATGAGGATCTTGAATCATAAATAAGGCAAGTTATTCGCAAAAACACACAGAAAGAGCTTTTATTCCCCTTTATGGTTGTTCTCGCTTTCACAGAGGGACGAAGGCTTCATTTGATTCATTTCTAGATTTACTTGAAGATCTAAAGTAGTTCAATTCAGATAACTACCACACACAATCTTAGTTTTACTCTCCCCTTTCCTCTTCTGACATATTCTAAGTATTGAGATCATGTCCTCTTATGAAGGAGGTTCTTTAGTTCTATGCAAACCATGTTCCAAATTGACGTAGAATACAATCAAACAAGAACGAGATTGAGAAAGAAAGATAAGAAATAGGAGAAAGAGAAGAAGGGGGAGAGGATATAGATGGATGGAGGTAGAAAGGGAAGGAGAATTAGATGGACTGAAGGGAGACGTGAAGAGACAACTTATCACGTTTCATATTTTCCTCCAAGAAATTGGCTAGAAAGAACAGAAATCAGAAACAACAATTTATATTTTAGTTATTGCCGAATAGGGTATGACAATGACAAAAAGAATGCATTAATAAAAAGAGGAGACTGAAACAGGTGATCCTCACTTCACTTGCAGTTCAGCAAAATCTGTTTGGAAAGGGGTATGTTATTTAGGGGAATAGCTAGCGATGTCTTGCTGAATATTTTACAGGGTTGTTTAGTGATGTTTGGGATTAATAGCTAGCGATATCATGAGGATCTTGGGTAGATTATCTTCCTCATTTTATTTCATACGCTATTTGCAGTGATTTTCCTAAATGAATGTTGATGGTTTTGTTTCACAAAATTGAATGAGGGTAAGACATTCATCACAACGTGTGTTTACCTTGGCTGCTTGAATTTCATGATCATCAACCACAATCTGTGTTGACAGTGGTCTTAACATGCAGATGAAGAACAAATCTGACTTCTCGAAAGACACATTCTGAGCATGCCTGCAGCAGAAGATGGATTATATATTAACACATGACTCACAAAACCTAACTTCATTCTGATTCATTTTGAGAAAGTTGGAAAATTTCAAGCATTCTATTATCTTCTAAAAAGTCATATTCTTCTCCTGCTACATCTCACATTAGTGAGGGTTTATATCTGAAATTAATTTTCCACACAAGATTCCAAAATTTTTAGGCATTGTATTACTGAACATATGATTTTTAATAATTATTCACGCAATGATTTGGTAAACTTTCATGTGAGAACCAAAAGATGCTGATATAATCAGCTTAACAGTTTGCTCATGTATTCATTCCCAATCTCCTCTTTTTAACTCCGAATACTGCTGGTAAATATGAGAAACAAATTGTTTGTACCTGAAAGCTACAACTTCCACAAATTCTGTATCAATCTGGAACATGATCAAATAATCCATCATTAAGAATCTAATTCGTACTCCAAAATGTTAGGAGGAAATAAGAAATGTGTTCACCAAGAAAATGTACAAAGTGTTAGTATCTTACTCCAGTTTCCTCCTTAACTTCTCTTACAGCTCCTGTATATATTTCCTCGGACTGATAATTGAAATAACATTAAACAAGATGCAGCTGTTATTCTCTGGGAACATTGTAGTAAAAGTTCAATTGACAAAACATACCTCAAGAATGAAACCAGTTGGTATCTTCCAGAGACCGAGAAGTGCAGGAGCACAATGTTTTTCTTGTACTACGAGTACCTGTACAAATGCAAGATTCAAAACTTATTGAACAATATTGTCAACTTTCAAAGGCCTTACATAGAGAAATGCTAATAAGTTGCATCTATAAATACATAGGATTAGTATCTTAGGCTTCACGGTTTTGTTGTTATTTATTCTAGGAATAGCCCCGTATACCTCATTTTTTCCATTGATCACAAATCCACCAATTCCGACTTGATGTGAAGCATTAGAAGGAAGCAGGCAGGGCCCATCGGGGATCCAATATGTCATCATGACATATGATCTTTCTGCATGGTGATACTTAAATCCTTCCTACAATAGGCGGTTATGTTAGATAGGCTTTCCTTTTATAAATGACAAAATTATACTGTTAGATGCACAATGCAAGAATATAAAACACAAGGATGAGGTGATATACCTGTACAGCTATTGGAACAAGTCCACATTTTTCTACAGGCAGCTTAAGCCAAATGCCCTTCTTTCCCTGCATTTGGGTTGCTTTAGATTGTGTATGCTCTGTGACTCACTGAATTAGAGGAAAGGAATAGAAATTGCCTAGGGGGCGAGCAAATGTGCAGTTCAATGTGATATTTTTACCAAAGAGACTCGAATAAAACGAACAAGAAATTGAAGAAATATTTGTAGTTGGCCTCACACATTCTTCTTAATTATATGTCTCCAAGGATTAATAAGAACTACCCATTTTTATTAGAAACATTCCTCTACACTTTGTAAAATTAGAAGCTGCTGCATCTGAACCGAGCTAAAAGTGAACCAAATAAGAGACGATACCTCTATTTTCCAATGGGAAATTGATGAACGAAGCACGGAGGCAAATAAATGGGGATTAGATGGAAGCCTTTCAGGAATTACAACTACTCCATCATACATATCATCAATTGCATCGAGAACTCTCTTATCTTTAATGTACATTTTTGAACTTGAACCATTCGTTCCATCGACCCTGTATGAATAAGAGTCTAAAATATTTTCGTGGCTAATTGAGCTGACAGCGTTTTGTGAAGTTCTTGAACAAGAAGACTTTGGAAAAATGCCTGAAAACAAATTAGGAAACAAGAAGAGAAATAAAAATAAGTCATTTAGATCACTGCCCAAGTAGAAATTCAGACAGATTATCATCTTAACATGACAACGAACATAAAAGACACAGAATTTCGACTTCTAATGATGCAATATTAATTTATTTGTAATTGATTTTCAGAACTATAATATATGAATCCACTTTCAAGACAAAAAAAACAACAGCATACTCAAACTACAATCAAAAGCCTCTTAAAAAATTAGAAATCAGAAGAGCTATAAAAGCCCATTGTTCCAGGTCCCACAGTTCAACAAAGAATTAAATCAAGAAAATGAATTACCGTATGATAAAAGGGCTTGAATTTATTTCAAGAAAGACCAAAATACAGAGAACTAAAAGGACTGAGAGCACTGATGAATTTTCCTGATTAAGAACATTCTTAAAAAATCAAATGACCAAAAAGGGATTACCTCTCCAGGAACAAAAGTGTGGGATGAGTTTAACGCTGTGCTTCGAGTTGAGAAAAGAGCTTGAAAGCATCATCTCTGTTCTAACAGACAACGACTTTGAACTATACAATTTAAGCTCCATTAAATTACAAATCTCAACTACCCCTTCAACCTTAATCCACAATTACAATTTCACACCCCCAATAAAAGATAATTATAACTAGCTATATAAGTAATCCAAGATTGATTATATTATGCTCCTTTGAATATGCTCTGAGAATCCCTCGATTTGCTTGAAAACAAGAATACACTTGGGATTCTTCACCCTCCGGGACTAACTATATGAATATTAGGCAGTGAAATAATTAATATATGCCACAATATCAGGAATTATCTCGTATGATTAATATGTAAACATGTGGTCTGAAATGGGCTTGCATGAAAATGACAAAACAAAGCATAAAAATCGACTAAAAAAATCTGAGTAATATGAAACATATCAAATGAAAATGCAAAAAAAACGAGGGAAGTAATAACAAGCACTTATGTCGCTACTAGGCACAAGGTAACAAGGCGCGTGGGGCACAAGCAGAGGACCAATCTATCAAGTAAAAAAGATTGAGCACTTATAAGTAAAGATATTAACATTCAAATTTCATTCGTTGCATATATTAACGTCGCAATACATTTAGAATAGACGACTATAGGGTAATTAAGTGAAAAACATGATTGCTCAAATTTAAACTACGGTCTAAAGAGGAATTGATGTCAATTGTTTCTACTTTTAAATAAATATAAGACAAATGACTTGTGTTTATAAATTAAGTTGATGGAATTAAGTCTGAACAATATCTAACTCGTACTCAATTATATTATGATAATTTAAACTGAAAAATAAAGATGTATAAAAAAAACATATTATCTTGATCTAAAGCTTCTACAGCATTTTGTTCCATAGGCTAAAGAGAGTAATTATTAATTAATACCACTTTAGGAGCATTCTATACTTCATTTGTACGAAAGAATTCTATATAGATTTGTGGAATTATTGGTTATTTTTAAATAAGCTATATTATAAGTAGTGGTATTTTACGAGAGAATTGATAACGTATTAATTAATCATTTTCTTGATTAAGAATCCAAATAATATATCTAGTTTGAGTGTTTATGAAACACTTCCTCTAATCTCGTCCAAACGAGTACATGTTCTAAAAACATTCGAATATTATCATGGTCACATTTTATATTTGGACACAGATCAGATTAGTGCATGGAGAAGTTGGAGTGGATGTTAAGTGTGTTAAGAAATATATGATTATTTTGTTTTATTATTTATTAAGGGTAGAATAGTCTTTTTAGTTTCATTTATTTAGCATATATATAGTCTCTTTGTATTTAGGTTAAATTATTTTTTTTGTATTCAATTTCATTATGCAGTTTCAATGAAACCCTAGCCTCCTCTTTTTTTTTTGGATTGTTTAACATGGTATCAGAGCTAAATTTCATGGGACAAGACTTAATCTCAAACACAGCTTTCGCGGATCCAACTGGTGTTTCGTTTTAATTCAGTTTCTGCAATCTGGTGTTTCGTTTTAATTCAGTTTCTGCAATTTGGTATTTCGTTTTCCTCCCTTTTGCGATCTAGTTGTCCTTTTGTTTTCTGATTATGGCTACTGAAAGAGACGATTCGCTTCAATCTGTGAATGTGAGGTTGAATGGAAATAATTATTCGTATTGGAGTTATGTGATGAGAAATTTTTTTAAGGGTAAGAAGATGTGGGGATATGTTACTTGAACTTCTGTGAAATATGGGGATATTGATGAGGGTTATGCTACTTTGATAGATGTTTGGGAAGTAAATAATGCAAAAATTATTACTTGGATTAACAATTCTTTTAAGCATTCCATAGGTAGAGAGTTGGCGAAGTATGAGACAGCGAAAGAGGTTTTGGATCATCTGCAAATGTTATTCACTCAGTCCAATTTTGTAAAGCAGTATCAATTGGAGAATGATATACGAGCTCTTCAGCAGAAGAATATGAGTGTTCAGGAGTTTTATTCTGCTATGACAGATCTTTGGGATCAATTGACTCTTACAGAATCGGTAGAATTAAATGCATGTGCTGCCTATATTGCTTGTAGAGAGCAGCAACGGTTGGTACAGTTTCTAACAGCACTTCGCAGTGATTTTGAAAGATTTAGAGGTTCAATTTTGCATCGTTCTCCACTTCCTTCTGTTGACTCAGTTGTCAGTGAGTTATTGGCTGAAGAAATACGTCTTATTATTCTAAAAAGGAAATTCTTTCTACTTCTAATCCCTCTGTGTTAGCAGTGCCTTCTAAGTCACTCTCTAATAATCATAATAAGTTTTATGCAAGGGCTGCCCCGACGAGTGCAGTTTCTGTAAGCAGAAAGGTCATTAGAAGGCTCAATGTCCTAAGTTGAAACAGCAGAATCAATCGCAGCAACAATTTCAAGCTTGGAAGCTTGGCAACCAGTCACAATCGAATGCTTATAGACCACATCAGGGTTATAGACCACCACAGTCTAATACTGCAACAGCTGTTTCATCAGGTACTTTCACTGATCCTAGTACTCTGGCTAAGCAATTTCAGAAGTTTATCTCCTTACAGCCACAAGCTATGTCCGCTTCTTCTTCCATAGGTCAGTTGCCTCATAATTCAAGTATGTCACATTCTGTATGAGTTTTGGATTCTGGTGCTTCACATCATATGTCTCCAGATTCTTCATCTTTTGCTTCCGTGTCTCCTTCGTCTTCTATTCCTGTCATAACTACTGATGTCACTCCTATACCTTTAGCAGGTGTTGGTTCTGTTGTTACACCTCACTTGTCTCTTCCTAATGTTTATCATATTTTGAAACTTACATTAAATCTTGCTTCTGTTGGTTAGTTATGTGATTATGGTAATTTAGTCACATTTTCTTCTTCTTCTTCTTTTTCTTCTTCTTGTTATGTGCAGGATCCGCAGTCTCATAAACTGATTGGGACAGGCCGTAGGAAGGGGGGACTATATATTTTGGATGAGTTAAAAGCGCCAGTTGCTGTTGCTGCTGCTCCTAGTGTTGATTTGTCTTCTTTTCGTTTGAGTCATTCTTTTTTTAGTTTTTATTTATGGCATTCTCGCCTAGATCATATTTTGTCTTCTCGTTTGAGATTTTTGGCTTCTACAGGGGTATTAGGAAATTTGCAACATTGTGATATTTTTTATTGTAGTAGCTGTAAACTGGCGAAATTTTCAGCCTTACCTTTTAATTGAAATATGTTGCAGATATTCTTGAGCGGGTTAGACTTACTGATAATAAGACTGTTGATACTCTCATTGAGATTAACGTAAAGTATTCTTCTTCTGATAGTTTACCTTTATCAGATCCTACTTTATACCGTACTATTGTTGGGAGTTTGGTATATCTCACTATTACTCGTCTAGCTATTAAATATGTTGTTCATGTTGTTAGTCAATTTGTTACTTCTCCTACTATAGTTCATTGTGCAGCTGTTCTTCGTATTTTAAGGTATCTTCGGGGTATAGTCTTTCACAGTCTTTTACTTCCATCAACATCTTCCTTGGAGCTGCGTACATACTCTGATACTGATCATGGCAGTGATCCCACGAATCGCAAGTCTGTTACTGATTTCTGTATTTTTTTGGGTTATTCTCTTATTTCTTGGAAGAGCAAGAAACAATCTATTGTTTCACAATCTTCAATCGAAGCAGAATATCGTGCTATGACATCTACTACCAAAGAGATTATTTGGTTACGTTGGTTACTTACAGATATGAGAGTTTTTCTTTTTCATCTCACTCATATGTATTGTGATAACCAGAGTTCTATTCAAATCGCTCACAACTC
>CAIGRB010080987.1:3411-28097 GCA_903798255.1 Fraxinus quadrangulata | reverse complement strand
TTACAATTGTAGCCTACGCATTTTCATGCTTTGAAAACGTCGTATAATTACATCGTTATCAATATTGTTAAGTACATCGTATCAATATCTAATTCTTCCCGACCATCTTTTTCTTTTTGAACACTCGTTTCGACAATAATTTCCTCCACACTCTAACATACGGATTTTCGTTTAAAATATTTTTCCGTGCCTGTTAAAAAACAAATTCAATACATGAATAAACAAATAAATGCCTCATTTCATTTTTCATCAAAAAATAACATTAAATTCATAATAAACAACAATTATTTTCACAAACAATTCTATTTTAAATCACCAAATTAGACAAACTGACAAAGCCATTACTTACAGAAACTGAGTTACTTTACTACTTCACTACAATATTTCCAATTTCTCAAATCCAAAATAGTGAACTATCAACTACCATTTTAGAAATTAGAAGAATCAATAACTAATATGCTCGAATTAGCTTCAATTCAATTGAAAATCCAATACCTAAATTAATTGAAAAATGGATTGAAGACGAGAGACGAATTCATCGTGCGTAGGGAAAATTTAGGGATTTCCGATTTTTGAATTGGGGGATATCAAAGTCATTGCCTTATGAGTCATAGTATATAAGTTGAGTTGGGTCAATCAATGAATTATGGATGAATGAGTTGGTGTAGAGTGTAATTGGACTTGTGCTTGTGAGTTGTGAGTTGGGCTGGGTAAGTGGTAAGTGTTAGGTAAAAAAAAAAATTTGTGTGGTCATTTGACCCCACATGACCCCATGTGGGTCCGCCCCTATCATTCGGGATTGCCTTTTCAAGTTTGAACCTTCTCACCACATTATGCATAAAAACAAGTACTTCGAGCCGAGCATACTCTTCTCCAGGGCACATTCGTGGTCCTCTCTCGAATGGCACGAATGTTTAAGGTGTCGGTCCACTTCATCGAATCTTGAAGGATCAAACTTTTTAGGATTAGGGAAAAACTTGGATTCTTGTCTGTTGTATGGACGGTCCAAAATGTCTACAAAAATTATTATTATTAGTATCAAATGAAGTCAAAATTCATAAACTCTTCTCAAGAATTAACTAATGCTTGTGTTTATATAGTTATAATCTATACCTTCCATCCTTTAGGGATGGTAAAACCTGCATAGGTGAAGCCAGTCGTGGTTTCTTGAAAAGCTCGTTGAGGCGTTGTTAATCGGAGTGATTCGCACGCCACATTCCATGAATACTTCATCTTCTCAATATCCTCCCATGTTAAAAGCTCATCTAGGCCTTTAGATTTTGCAATCTCCATTTGTTCGATAAAATTGTAAGATGACTCTTACGTCATTTCAATATAAAAATAAATTGATCACGATCTATCTAGACTCGAGAGGTACATTGGCACTTTAATTTCTGACTTTTTTCAATAAATTACCTATGAAAACACCATTATATTTATGGAGAAGTTCTACCAAGTAATTCATGACAACAGTGACAGCAGAACTAGTAGTTTCGAAATTGGCCACTAGCAAACCTATTATGTTGTTCGAAATCTCCATTTCGCTCAAGAACTTATCATCTTCGTCTTTAACGAGCAACATACACGACAATAGGTCTTGGCCCATTTATCTCCTTTCTCCTCTTCTTGATGATTTTCATAAGCTCATCGCGCACCATTTTTCCTCCTTTGATTGTGTGGTTATAAGCAGTGCCGGGCAAATCAATAAGCATGGAGAACATTCCATTAGTCACGAGGGTGAAGGGATCGGCCAGCCTCTTTATTTTACTCAAACAATATACACGCCAAGGCGAATGTGTATGCTTTCGACAAAGGGAAAACTTTCACCACTCCATTTGCGGTCCAGTCAGCATCCAAGTGTTCACGAGCAAGTGCATCCATCACTGGTATATATTTCTTTAAAACCTCGGGCTTGAGAATGTCGTGGTGAAAGCTATGTTTAAGAGGGGCCGATACTTCCTTCAGATTACTTTCCACGAATTCCGGACAAAACAAGGCCTTTTTCAGTGATTGTGGCCACCATGAAGTAAGAAGTTTGTTCTCATTAGTGAAAAGGAACTTGTTACCTTGTGTGTCGCAAAATATCGCCATTTTCTCTCCCAACAACGAGGTTCCAAAAACCTCCTGTGAGTACTTCTCCATCCTATCTTTAACAAACTTCTGAGGACCTAATAAGGCAAACTCCATATTTTCTCCCATTATTGGCCATCCCTTTGAGCCCGGAGGCACTTTTGAGTCCTCAGAACCGTGTTTACGAAAGACGAAGTAGAGGAAGAATATATGCTAAGAAGGCATCCATTTTTCTCTAGCAATTTATCTGTTTAAGGGTTATAATTAGAAGTGGGTATGCCTTAAACCAGTGTAGGAAAGAGTATATATAGAATTTTTAGGCAAAATTTGAAAATGACATGGGAAAAAAAAATGTATATATTGAGATGGACTGTATAAATTTTGAAAATTGGGAATGAAAAGTTACACTGTACAGTGAATCGTGACAAAATGTGGTATTCTAGTGAATGAAAATATTGCTCTTGGGATTTTTTTTTTCCTAGTATCCATGTATTTGTCTTATTGAAATGTAACCAAGCAAAGAGAAAACAGACAATGGAATATAGTTCTCTCTAACTAAAAGAAACGATCTTTTTAGTTGATTCCTATTCGAGAGTCTTGACTGATTTTCCTTCTTTAGTTGTACTTTGTTTTTGAACAATTTATAATAATTGCACTTTATTTGAAAAAAAAAATAAAAATAAACCCGAACTAACATTTTGTTTTACTCTATTGTTAAATGGTGTGAAACCATTAATATCGTCATCAAAATTTTTAGTTAATTCATGAGAAACCATTCAACGAAAGAAAGCTTGTCACACAAAGTCGTTAATTGCCGAAATTCTTGATGAATGAATGTGACATACATAATTAGTGGTAAGCTCGTCTTACAAAGTTTTAAGAATAATTTTGTATGCACATCCTCTCTTACAACATAGTTGGCATTCCCTATTATGTAGAGAAAATATGTACAGTAATGTGATGGATGAGTGAAACAAATTAGTGATATATAGATGATGATTTTTGCAGCAAGAGTGCATCCCATCAATGGAGGTGAGATGCGCTGTCCATTTTTATTGTTCAATTTGTTGTCCACCCAATTACAAATTGACACATCATGAAAAATTAAAATTGATTTTAAGGTTGGAAAATTAAATTCAACTTTAATTTTTTATGTTGTGTCAATTTGCAATTGGGTGAACAACAAATTAGATAGTATAAATAGACAGCGGATCTAAACTCCATCAATAAATTTTAAGTATTTGGGCAATATTAGCAGAGAAAATTATAGAGAAACTGTCCATATAAGTACTTACTTATTTTTGAAATATGATTTAAATATGAACAAATGAAAACAGAAAGTTTTGGACGGGTTAGGAAATTTTGGGATAGGGATGGAAAAATTTCTAAATGGTAAACAGGATGGCAATAAGGAATATAATCCACGGTCCCAAATTCCTGCGCTCCAGATCTTTTTGTTTTACTTTTATATTTTTCAATTTAAAGCATATTTAAAAGATAATAAAATAATGTTAATAAATAAATAATTAATTAAACAATATGTTAATTGAAAATATTTTAATCCCCATCCTGCATCTCGAAAAATCAGACTGAGAGGAAACAAGAAATATCGTCATGTCCTGCCCAGCCCTTCTCCCGCCCTACCCCATTGCCATCTCTAATTCGGTGCGAGAATCATATTTTTTGTCCTCACTCTATTTAGGACGGGCAAATGCGGGACGAGACGAGAGTTAAAGTATTTTGACATCCCTATTTTACATTTTTGTTTTCAATAAATTTTTACTTTTTTGGTTTAAATTTTTATTTTAGTTTAAGATAATGGTGATAAAATCTTTGAAATGAGATACAAATTGAATTTTTTGTTATGTGTTTCGACAAGAGTTGAAACTGGACTGAAACACACTTCTTTTCTTTCTTTTTTTTCCTCGTTCCATTTACTTCACTAAATCCAAGACCATAGAAATGTCCAAAGTAAGGATGGCAATGGGGCAGATCGGGGCAACCTCCCCTACCCCGCCGGGTAATTTTCCGTCATGTTACCCGTTTAAAGCAGGCCACACAGGCCGGGCTGGCCTGAGCCTCAAGGCCCGAGCCTCGACTCGTCCGAATCGATAAGGTTTTTTGCCATCCCTAAGTATATACACCCTACATTAATTCCAGTAAGAAATTAAATTTAGGGTAATTAGCGCATAACGTCTCCACCTTCATTGTTATCGTGGAAAACATCACCACCTTACATTTTTTGGCATTTTCACCCTTATTTTCACATTTTATTGCTCAAAATGTCATTTTCATCTATTTACTCAATTAAAAATTGTGAAATAACGAATATATCATTCTCTTTAAATAAAATAAAAAGAAAAAGAAAAAACTAATTGTAATCATACTCTCAATTTTTTTTAAAAAGTACAAATGATTCCCAAATAAATTATTAAACCAGTTTATTTTCACATTTATTTTCCAACTTATCTTAAAGGATCTTGATAATATAATATGATTTAAATATGAACAAATTGAACAAAAAGTTTTGGACGGGTTAGGAAATTTTGGGATAGGGATGGAAAAATTTCTAAATGGTAAATAGGATGGCAATAAGGAATATAATCCATGATCCCAAATTCCTGGGCTCCATAACTTTTTGTTTTACTTTTATATTTTTCAATTTGAAGCGTATTTAAAAGATAATAAAATAATGTTAATAAATAAATAATTAATTGAACAATGTGTTAATTGAAAAAATTTTAATCCCCATCCTGCATCTCGAAAAATCAGACTGAGAGGAAACAAGAAATATCGTCCTGCCCAGCCCTTCTCCTGCCCTACCCCATTGCCATCTCTAATTCGGTGCGAGAATAGCTATTTTACATTTTTGTTTTCAATAAATTTTTACTTTTTTGGTTTATATTTTTATTTTAGTTTAAGATAATGGTGATAAAATCTTTGAAATGAAAAATATGATGATTATTAAAACAATATACCAATCATGTCTTGATACAAATTGAATTTTTTGTTATCTGTTTTGACAAGAGTTGAAACTGGACTCAAATACACTTCTTTTCTTTCTTTTTTTTCCTCGTCCCATTTACTTCACTAAATCCAAGACCATAGAAACGCCCAAAATAGGAATGACAATGGGACGGATCGGGGAAACCTCCCCTACCCCGCCAGATAATTTTCCGTCCTGTTACCCGTTTAAAACAGGCCACACGGGCCGGTTCGGGCTGAGCACCAAGGTCCGAGCCTCGGCACGCCCGAACCGACGAACTTTTTTGCCATCCCTAAGTACTCACAACCTACATTGATTCCAGTAAGAAATTAAATTTAGGGTAATTAGCGCATAACGTCTCCACCTTCATTGTTATCGTGGAAAACATCACCACCTTTCTTTTTTGGCATTTTCACCTTTATTTTCACATTTTATTGCGCAAAAAGTCATTTTCATCTATTTACTCAATTAAAAATTGTGAAATGACGAATATATCATTCTCTTTAAGTAAAACAAAAACAAAAACAAAAAATTAATTGCAATCATACTCTCTATTTCTTAAAAAAAGTGCAAATGATTCTCAAATAAATTATTAAACCAGTTTATTTTCACATTTATTTTCCAACTTTATCTTAATGGATCTTGATAATATTTGAGGAGTGCATTAATGAAAATGAGACTTGCTACAAATACAACTCTACAAAAAAAGAAGATCTTATTTTTAAAGGAGAAAAATTGTCTTTGAAAGATTTTGGACATATTTGTGTCAGTAGGGAAAATCCAATTGATTTGGATTCGTTACGGTCTCCACTCCATTGACACACAATGTTCTACGACATTATAATATGTCAAATACTATTTCCTTCAATTTTATCATGTTTTGATTTCAAAAGAATATGTGATATATGTAAAATTCGAAAATCTAAAGTCATGGGTTGTCTCCTACCAGTGCGTTCGAACATGCACATGAACATTACCACGCATGTGAATGTACTGAAGTTAAATGTAATTTTCAACACTTCGTCCATCCAAATATGATAACAAGCGTAGCCTAAGAAAAATTATGTTTTCATAATGTTGACACACACACACACACACACGGGGCCTATGTACACACATGCCACATCTTTCAAATTTTTGATTAGTGAATACTTTGTTTACGTAGTTTAAATTTAAAGAATCGAATCGGATCGAATCGGACCGAAAAGGAACCAGGTTGTTCAGGTTTGATCCGGTTCGGTTCAGTTCCCTAGTTAGATATGGAATCAATGGTTTCATTACTAAGATTCACACTGGTATTCAGTTTGATATGATTCGTTTCGGAATCAGACCGAACCATACCCCACACACTCCTAATACAGATGAAATCAAGTCCATCCCAATTGCAGATTAATTCATACCAACAATGTATCATTTATTCATTCGCCAAGTAGGAATAACATGTTGGGAATTTATTTAATCATGTACAGCGGAAAATAAATAATTTTTCAATTCCCACTACAAATAATACATTTGATAAATTCTGCTAACTTTTTTACAAATCTTGGAATACGAACAATCACGAACTGCAATCCACAGGTTTCCAATTGTCGAACCTCTAATGAAAATTTACACATGGAATAAGAATAAGAGAACTATGGTTTTCTTCTATTTTCATGTACCAGCAAGAAGTTTTACTGAAGCCCTAATGACTTATTAATATAATTTCAAGTGGGCTAAGCACGTCTCTTAAATTTAACCCGACCCAATATTTAATTAATCCAATTAATTAAATTCGATCCATGAATTAATTCAATTAATTAATTCAAGTGTATTAACAAGCAACCCAATTAATTAATTCTCCAATATTTGTTAATTAATTAATTAATTAATTGACGAATCTCATTTTTCTGGTTCTCCTTTTATGTGTAACCCATCAACTGTTTGATCACGATGCCTAATGATGTGAATCATTATTTTGATTTAATCAAAATTGATAAATTAAAATGCTCCTTTTAATTTTTCATCAATTCACATCCATCGTCCCAAATTGACATCTATCAATGTTGTAGGGCAATACATGTGACGAAAAATGTCATGTGCTACGATAAAATCAAATTTGTTCGTTTACTGTGAAACTATAATCCATTCATCAATATCATTAGATCAATTACGAGATATGGATGTGTCAATCTTAATTATCGATCATATCTTTCATCCTACTATTAAGTAAAATGTAAGTCGAAAACTCCTTTTCGACTTATGAGTACACATTGACCAAAAATTTCATTATCAACTTAACTGAATGAAATGTAAATCATGATCTCTTACTATCTAAGAGTGATGAATCATCTATTGACCATTCACAACTTTCATATGATTCTTGACATACCCGAACGATGTTGTATTAGCGACCATTGACAGAGTGACATCCAACATCACCAAAGTATGATTGCCCTCATATAAGGAACTATGATGACCTCAAGTCAAAGGGCCAATTTCACTACCGAACATTAGAGATTAACTACCGACACTCAGATAGTTATCCATGTAGAATCTCCCCTGCGGGTCTCCAATATTTTGTTTTATAATAAAACATCCATGTGTTCATTGAAGTGTCCCTACAATTTAATTTGTGAGATCAGCTACTTACTTTACAATAAGAAATGTCACACGCAATAGTTTATCTTTAATAACAATATCCGTATCTCGTTATTACTTACGACAACGGATGATTTAAAATTTAGTCATATATAATTTGTATCTCACAATCACAACTCTTTATGATTAACAAATTACAAAAACTTAAATTTACGGATTCTATTATTTAATTTATTAGAACATTAATTTAATTAAATAATAGATCATGTCATCAATATGCAACAATTATATATTAAAATAGTTTATACCCAAAATTGATTGGACCTATGGCATAACAATTGCGTATCCTTTGAAGGTTTGGCTCTATCCATCACTATATCGTAATTTTCAGTTATATCCATAAAGAATTCCCTTTCGAAGCTCCCAATCAAAATAGGGCACTAAACATGGCCTGTCGACGAAGAAGTAATGGTGCCGCAGGATGTAGCCTTAAGCTTTCCGTGACAACAACGTTGAGGTACTCGACATTTTAAAATTCAAATTCGGGCCATTCACGTAACTAATTCTACTTCACTTTGGAGTTTATTCATTCTACGGGGTGCCCGAAGACTTTTGAAAGTACCGATTCAATTGTGATTGCTGATTCATGATTCCATAATTGAATCTATTCCATACGGGTTCCAAATTAGAGGAATTCGAATGCCGAAAATGATCCAATGAATTTGAAAGAATTGAATGAGGAGCAATATGGGGTGAAAATCTCTGTTAAGGGTGATTTATCTAAGTGTCCACTGTGGCTATAAGCAGATCCTGGAAAAAGTAATGGAGTTTGATGTAAAAGGATGAAATATGGAGACATTGTGATTATATTGATATAACAGAGCATCCATCTACAGTTTAATTGCTTTTCGGAAGCCTCAAAATAATGAGAGGAGGTCCCAACCTTTTGACTTTGTGCAAAACAATAGGCAGCATAATTTTTTTCGAAAGCTGAGTTTTTGAAACTTCTAGTTTTTAGCAGTTTAGTCTATGGACGGAGACTGGTTCATTGTTCAAAGGTGAATTTATATATATAACCTGAGAATTGTAAATGTAAATGTAAATTTATATCAAAAGACAAATTATCAGTAGACAAGTTTAAATGTAATAACAGAATCTGAGAAACTTGAAAATCAAACCTAGTATCTCATGAGAAGAATCAAACTAATTGCCACTGACCAGCTGTATGGCCTTCAAATGGTATCAGCAATATCCTTCAAATTTTTCTGTTCTTTATTCTTAAAACAATCATCAACTATTTTCTTCAAAACCCATAAAAAAATCTTGCTAACAACTTTTATTCAACTCGTCAATCCGTGAAGATCAAGAACACCAAGGGAAGGGAAATAATCTCTTGGTTGGAAGCAGCTGCAACTTGCTCCGTCTCCTTGATCACCACCAACTCACTGAAAAATGAATAAATATACAAGATGAGCACCTAACGCTATATACACAGAGAAATTAACAAATGAATATTCTAGCCTAACCAATTCTACACACTCAGCCAAAGAAAAAAAATTACACGTCACACTAATTTATTATAATTGCAGTATTTAAGAAATGGTCTTCTTCATATCTAGACTTAAATGAGCAGCTGATGATGAAAATGGGCCACATAACAGAACTGTTACTCATGCTAGTGCTGTGGATCCATTGGGCTTGATGGAGTTCTCATTCTGCAAGAGTCTTCCATGTTTCAAAATAGTCAAGTATTACAAATGCTCATATAAGAGAATCAATGCCCAAAAAGATGGGATAGTAATTCAAAGAATAGCATCAACAGTTAATAAAATAGAGCAAACCTCCAATTTCAAAACAAGCGTATGATGCAGTAGAAATTATTTGATGTTTCATTTCAGTAATACACAAAATACATAGAATGCGAAAGAGATTAAAAGAAGAGATTCTGTCTTATTACCGTCTAAAGTGACTCTGAGTGCTGCAAAAGGTATTCTCCTACAAGAAAAATGAAATTGCTCAAAAATCCAATCAAATAAGTGAAAAGGGAATTTTTAAAGAAATGTAGTATACCAGCAAAAACTAATGCTCTGTTTAATAGTTTGAGATTAAGACTTTAAGCTCTTCATTTCCATAATCCTGTTGTTCTTCCTTAATTTGCTTAGCAGATTCTTTGACACCTTGCGAGCATGCAAATACCTCAATCATCTGTAATGTTTGAATATAACTGAAACTGGGAGGGATCATCTTCAAACGGTCGCAATATAGCAATACTAGGCGTTGAAGTCTTGGGAAGTTATCACTTGAGGCATTCCATTCTGCAATCTGTACTCCATCTAGTTTCAAGAATTTAAGTTGTGGAAATTCAACTTCACTCGTGTCCCATTGTCCTCCCTCAAAGGCAACCATTTCTAAATTGAGAACCTCAAGGTCCTGCAATCTCCCTATTATCTCCATTTGTTTCACAGACACATGTACATTAACTAGAGTCAATTTTTTGAGATTTGAGGGCAAAATGATCAAACTGGAACATGATTTTCCCGCTTTCTTGTAGTCAGGTGATAGCTTCAGTGATTCAAGCTTATTAAGGTAGTCGAAAGAATAGTTGAGTGAAGATCCAAGCCTACCTTTCAGTCTGCGAAGGTTGGGTGAACATCTCAAAATTTTCTCATCTATTTCATCAGAAACTGAGAGTACAGAAATACTTTGTAGATTATTATTTCTTAGGAAGCCCTCATCAGTAGTTGCTTGCTGATGGCAAGATGCACTGAAATATGCACCACCCCTGAAATGTACGTGTCTCAAACTCATCATATTGAGAAGGTGACCTGGTACTTCAATTGGATCTGAGTTGTTCACATCAAGAAATTCTAGTTTGTGGAAGTTTTCCAATATTGGTGGCAGTGTACATGAAACAGCCAAGTACCTCAAGTGAAACAGATGTTTAACCCCTATCAAAACATGCTGGTTTGATCTATTGTAAAAATCCAAGACCTTAAGAACTTTGTAGCTGCATAGAATTGATATGTGAAACTTTGCTACACAAAGAAGAGAGCGCAAGTGTAGGCCAAAAGGTAGTGAGTAGATACGAGCTGACGGGTAGTTGATACTCAGAAAATGGTGTTGCTGATACATCGATACTTGCTTGAAGAACTTTAGTGGATCTTCATCATCATCATTACTGGAAACAAGATAATCAAATCATTGATTCAATCATAAATATCATAACCATTATCAGTACGCTAAAATAAAAATGGACGAAAAGGAAAGGAGAAATATTAAACTTACAATTTGACCACCTTCAAAAAGTTATTTCCTTCAGCTATTTTCCAACACATTTCACGCAATAGATCATGAATCTTACAACTTTTGACTCGTCCATCAAATCTTTGTTTGGCAACAAGTACCAGACTCCTGTCAATTAATTCCATTAGATATTCTAGTGCCACATCCTCTAAGCACTTTTGCTCTTCCTTCTTTATATACCCTTCAGCAACCCATAGCGACATCAACTTCTGTACTGGGATTTCCACGTCCTCCTCAAATGCCGCAAAATATAAAAAACATGGTTTCAAAGGCATTGGTAAATGCATGAAGCTGAGTTCCAATATCTGGATGCAGTTGTCACGGTTTTCGGATATATGTGAACTTAAATTTCTTGCAATGTTTTTCCACAATTGTTTTTTCTTCTCCATATTTGCTAGAACTCCAGCTATCACAACGACTGCAAGTGGTAGGCCGTGACAATTCGTTGCAATTTGCTTCCCAATGTCTATCAATTCTTCAGGACAATTTTCATCTTGGAACACTTTTCGTTGTAATAATTCCCAACATTCAGCGTCCGACAGAAAAGGAAGTTCACGAATAACACTATGAGGTGAAGCTTCGAAACCAACTTTTTTATTTCGAGTGGTGAATAAGATTCTGCTTCCATATTCGTCATCAGGGAAATATCTTTTCAAATCTTCCCATGGTTGCATATCCCATATATCATCTATGACAATGAGGTATCGCATTCTTTTTAAACTTTTGTAAAGATCTTCCCCCAAACTTTCATCGTCCATATTCATAATTGTTTCTCTCTTCAGGTTTTTTAGTGAGCTTAAAATGTTAAGCAAAACATTTTTCTTGTTATATGTTTGAGAAATAACACACCAGGCACGCTTGTAAAAATGATAGACAATGGAGGGATGATGATATAGTTTATTTGCTAAGGTTGTCTTACCAAGACCAGGCATCCCAAAGATGGAAATGATCTGCAGCTGGTCTGTTCCCTCGACAAGTTGTTCTGCAATTTCGATCACCACATTGTCAAGCCCCACAACAATTTCTTCCAAATCGGAAGGGACTTTAGATCGTGACGATACTTGATCAACTGGATATTTTGCTACTTCTAGCCTTCCAGCTGCATCAATATTTTTCTTCACTTTTTTGATAGCCGTAGTAAGAAGCTGAATTTTCTCAATGAGTTGAGGCAGCCTGAGGGTGAGATACCAATCAGGAGGAAATGAGTTGATTAAAAATTCAACTTCATATGCTACGTCTCTGGTTCGTGTTATGAGTTCTTCAACTTCTCCTTCCTGCTGCATAGCAATCTCCGCGATGAAAGATCCCAATAACATTAGCTCCTCATGGAGCTTTACAATTTGATCGTCCGCACCAGCAATCTTGTCAGGCTTGTCATTTATTAGGTACATGAGATCATCAAGAACGGAATCAACAATGAAGGGCGAACCCATATAAGCCTTTTGAGCCATATTACTTGGCATCTCTGAGACTGCGATGCAGTGCTTCTTAATCTTTTTATTTAAGGGCTGAAACGTTCGTAACAAATTGGAAAGAGCTAGATCCAATATTCCATCCTTGGTGATAGTAAAGAAATCTATGAAACTTCTTACTTTTAGGACCAGAGGTTTGATATCACTCATTATTTTTAAGGTTTCTTCGAACTCAGACTTACGACTAAATTGCTCTTCCATTCTAATAGCCTCATCATGATAAGTGCCCACCAAGTAAGACTCAAAAAGGTCGGAATGCAGGGAACTTCTTACCTCAATGACCATAGTTTCAATATCCATTGGTTCATCATTGGTTACCCCAATCATTAACCACAGCATCGATACAACCATGGTGAAAAAGAAGGAATAGAAGAAACTTCCGACCTCATTAACCACAGCTTCGATATCTGTCAATATATCCTTAGTGGGCTGCAAATGCATCGAAGTATCGCCAAGAAAAGTAGTAAGAAATCCAAGCTCTGTCTGCCCGTGTGACACTAATTTTCGAAAAAAGAATCTGAGTTCTGGTATATTGCCGTAATTTAGTGCTTCTAAAATTTCATTTGGGATTTGATGGAAGGGCAGTTTTGATATATGCTCGGCTACAAGCCCAGTGAGAATCTTAAGCACATATTGTAGCTCTGAAAAACAGACCATGTTGGGAAGACGAGTAGCTGAAATCAAATCGAAAACAGAAGAAGGAAGAAGAGCTGTAATTACTGAGGGGGAGATTGAGAAGAGAGGAGTTTGATTAATTGAATGGTCACAGTCTTCACTTCTTGTTCAATTCTTAAATATTTTAAATGGTAGGTAAGGCAAAGTGCATTTTTCCTATTCAACGTCTGAATACATTAACTATATTCTAATGTTACAAGGACGGGTCCGACTTCGGAGTAATATTTTAAAGGGAAATTTGCCATGGAGGCCCCAAACCTTTCAAAAAGTATATAAAAGTCTCAAATTTAAAATCATAGCAGATAAGTTTAAAACCTTTAAAAACTTTGCGACGAAAGGACCACTAAACAGTTTCTATCAACAAATCAATTAGCTAATCAAAAGTTAAGCGCTTGACCATACTTTGATCATCTTTAAAAGGACAAAATGAAAAATCTAAAATTTTCAACTTAAAATAATAAATAAACAGAGAATAAATCCTCGCCCACGCACCCACAAACTAATCATCTTCACTCGCAACATTTCCTCCGAATTCTCGTTGGCTAATTCTAAGCCAAGCTCAAAAGTCACAGCCCGATGGACCACATTCAAAGCCCAAGAAAACACCACCCATGATCCACCGCCACTTCGTCGTTGTGCACAACTAATTCACTAGGCTCATGAAAACAATTATGCACAAGGCCTTAAAACAGTAGGGAAAAATTGGTTTAATTAGTTGGTTTGACCAATTATTGACCAATTATTTTAATGGGTCTTGGTAGTTGGACAAAATATTTTTTTGGCAGAGTGAGTTCTACTTCATGAGTAGATTAATGTAATGTATTTATTTTCTCAAAACCAATTTAGGGTGAATGAGAAATTAAGGCCAAAAAACGACCACTTCAAGTTGAAATAAATTGAGAATAAAAACTGGTGAGAAATTGAAAAATGGCAATCCCACATAGGAAAACTAAAAAAATAGAAACCATTTTATATTGTTCAAGTTTGAAACTTGGGTTTGGATCCCTAGAGACACCAAAAGTTTTTGAAGGGAAGAGAACCTACGCACTCTAAGTTGAAACATGGCTACACCCTATAAATTTATCCCATAGATTGCAACTTTAGAGACTAATTGGTCTACAAAAGTAGTCATCGCTGGAAAACAATCACCAAAGATTGCTCATAATTCCACTAACAGATACCAAAATGTTGTCCTTAAGAATTTAGAGGGACATAAATAGTAGTAACATGTACAATAATTTTCAACTTTTACTATATCTGCTTATATTGTAAACACTTTCAACTTCTACTACGAAAAAACTAACTTCGTTTTTTTTTTTTAATTTCGCAATACTTTTTCATGTCATTTTTCCCTTTGAGTCTATACATAGAGTTTTACTCTATTCGGAATGGTTTCATTTAAAAATCACAACTGAAGTTCTTACAATTTATATATCTTCAATTCTATTTGCTGATTGGATTAACAGAGATTGATTTGAAAAAAAAATATTAATTAGCAATACACACTGCATATGAACTGCAAAACTTTGATGAGCAATATACAAAAGGTATTTGTACTTAAATTCACCTCATTCATTTACAAATTTTATTACTCACTAACATATCCTACTACATAAAATTATGTTTCACAAATGCACCAACAATTACATTCTCACATATTCCTGTGTAATTGCAGCTTCTGCTTTCTGAAGGGAAAAAAGGAATCATGAAAAACCACTCCTTAGAATTTTTTCCAGGTAACATTTACATACATTGGTAGTAAGCACTATGATACAGTAAATCGTAGAAAATCTTCCAAGAAAAAGCAAAACAACTTTACAGCAATTTTTTACATACTAAAACAATAGATATTTTAGAATTAACACACGTCCAATTGTACTTTAACTCTTCTGAACACTCAAATAATATTGACAAGTCAAAAGATGTATATTCAAATAGGCTTCCTCTATAAATCTTCTATAAATAACTACACTCAATACTACATCTACAACTCTTTTCTTCATCTTTTACATTAAAAACTTCATTTCATTTCCCTGATATAAATACAACTATAATTTTATATTCATAACCACAACTTTAACTTAATTTTCTTGCAAGTGACAAATATAAAAAATGGCCGCAAAAAATTGAACGTGTTGAAAAGTTGACAAAAGAAAACTAAGGAGAAAAAGATAGAGTCTTCATCGTCATCCACAAGTTATCCTTTAGAAGACTATCTTATGGACAAGTACACAACAATTAGTGATTGGGTACTGCGGAATCCATCTGGGTAACAAATCTAATTCTACTCTATTAGCTTGAATATTATAATTTTCATTTAATTTATTTAACACTAATTCAGTTATGTTATACAGTGCATATTTGAAAGGTGGAGCTGGTAATCTCTACGGAAGAGACATGTTAAAAATTATAATGGATACAACTAAAAATATGAATATTGTAGTTAGTAAAGTTTAGTAATCATAATCAATTTCATTCCATACTTAATATATCGAATTTACATCTATTTATTCTATTAGAATATTGACATAGAGTTAAGGTTATTGAGGCGGCTGATTAATGATGGTTGCACCCTTGTTTCTAAAGAGTATGCAATTCTTGACTTCAGATTTGAAAATGAATGTACTCGCCAAATAATGTAGGAAATAACAAACGACGAGGAAATACCAGGGGATCTCTGGATCTAACTATCTTAGAAGAGTACATGAATGTCAAATTGCCAATATCTGGTTCTTCATGGATATGATGCAATTATCTATTAATTCCCTATTCATATCCAGACAACAGTTGGTATCTTTTTGTTGTTGATTTCAGTGAATGGAAATTTCAGAAATATGATTGTAGCCACATTGTTCATACACCAGAAGAAGTCAGGACACATACAAACGTGGTATTCAGTGTAGTCCAAGTATTATTGACGTCTTTAGCCATTTCCTGTCATAGAGCAGATTTAAGGAAACATAGAAATAAATAGATGGAGTTGGATATCATACATTACCTACCTTGTGAAAACAATGGGTAAGCATTCAAACAGTTTACTATTTACTATAATATTTAATTTTCTGTTTAATTTAATTTTACATTTATGGTACTAATTTAATCTAACATAAAACTACTTCTATAGGCCAAATTGTACAATTTTTGTACATAAATACATAGAATGCTTCGTTCTAGGATATCCAATAGAATCAGTTTTATCAGACAGAATGACAATATACAGACGGAAGATTGCAATAGATATTTGTTATAATGAATATTTTCTACATCCCCGTTCGTCTTAATACTAATGGATTATCAAAATTGTGTCCACTGGAATCGCATGTTCAAACAAGAACAGTTGGATTTCAACATTATCGGGATCTACAAACACAAAAAACAATACATAAGTGTATTTCTATAGAATTTTTCTTATAAGTGTATTTCTATATAATTTTTCTTATAGTACTACATATAAAATAGTTTATGTGTTATATAACTTGGTTGTAATTTGGATGCATAATGAAATTATCTTTCTGTCAGGACATGCATGACATGAGGGACTACTATGATAGGTTATTTTCAGCTTCAGCAGCAATATTGAACATCATATCTCGTATTTTCCTCACCTTTTGGAACCATGTCGTTATCCAGTTGATAAAGACAGCTACCTGATTTTTGTCAATACTTAACCTTAGAGACTTGTTTATGTGGAATTTGTTCTTTGCTTTTCTTTTCCTTCGGGTAAAAATGATTACACGTTGTTCTTGATATGGCTACAATCCAAAGTAAATCACTTGATCAAAAATTTAGATCAATTCACCTACAACTTATTTTCCTTAATTTTTAGGTAAGTGATGCTACACAATGATTTTATCAAGGAATAACTAATGATATCCATCTCACCATCTTCACTTACTTCAAAGTGATGTGTATCCAATAGTTTGATTAGTGCACATGAATCCAAGTTAAGAGTGGCTCTTCTTCATATGCTATGTATTTCATTCATTCACAATGGTGCTATTGTCTTCTTGAGAAAATAGCTCTCAGTGACGGTAAACATAAATTTTCTCATACATATATACCACTGTAAGTTTCTTGAGTAAATGGAAAATCGTATTATCTACATTCTCTTGATGCTTTTGAGCAAGCTTTGACGGCCTGTTTTTTGAGGCATAAATTTTGGGCTTTTCTCTCTTTGATTACATGTGTACTATGCATGCTCTTTTAGGTCATTGTCATGATGGTCCATAAATTAGTCTTTATCACGCACGACTGTGACAATACATAATTTCAATAGTGCTAACAATCTCGTCTGATTGATTTTGTTTTTCTGTCTAATTATTGCGAACTGCTTCTTTGTTTTTATTTCAATTGCAGGGAGCTTTGCTTAATTTCTATGTTAGTTGAGAAAAAAAGAAACTTGATGAAATTATCATTTTCAAGTAAATTATTAAGTTCCATCTTGTAAATTATTGTTTCCTCTTTGTTCAAATTATGGATTGGCGCTTACATCTTTATCAAACATTATTTTCTTAGCATTTAAGACGTTAACATTACCTTCAAAATAACATAGTCTGTGCATTGCACGGGTCAAAAACTAGTATATATAAAAGAGAAGAAATCAAGAAATTTAGCTAATTTGTATTAATAATATCAGATAGTTATTATTATTATTTTGGGAAATTATCTTTTTTAAGTTTTTTTTTTTCATTTTTATAATTCTTCCTCTAAGGAATTAAGCTAACTAATTTCAGTAAACATAATGTTGGGACTAAACTAATTAATTTTATTATTTTGAGAATATTATAAATTAAGACATAGTCATAGTATATAGTTACAAAAAAGGCTTAATAGCAAAAAAATTCCCTATCTATTAGATGTTCTGTGAAAAATCTTCTACATATCGGAAATAGCAGAAACTGTCTTTGTTTGAAACTTTTAGTGCTGAATACAACCTTTTAGGTACAAAAAATCTCCTACCATCCAATTCCGTTGGTAAAAATTTTCAAAATTAAAAAGAAATAATTGCAGTCACAATTCTAAACTTCTTTTTTCTCAAATCATATTCAAATGTTTTATACGAGCCACTCGCAATCTTAAACCTTCAAAATTTAGGCTTCGAATTTGAAAATCCAACAGTTTCTTCTTATTTTCCTTATCCTCAGTCCAAACTCAAGGTCAATCTCAAGAACCCATGTTACATTAAGTTCGATTACTTGGTTTATTACAAGGAAAGATCACAGGGAAGATGAAAATGGGGTCAATTAACAATTTGAAAGGCATCCGATAGTATTTACTTCAGTGTTGGGATCATAAACAAGAAGCTTGATGCCCATCTGTCCTGAACTGTTCGTTCTTGCAAAGCAGATACCCTTTTGAGTTTTGAGATAGGTTACATGTATATTGCTGACATTATAGATTCGCAAGGTTTGGGGAAGAAGGTGGTGTGATGTGATGTGATGTGGTGTGGTGTGAAATATGTATATTGAAAGATTTAGAGTGAGGGGTGGCATGTATAAAAAAATTTGGGTGTAATTTGTAAAATAAAATAAAAAGATTGGAATTATAATTGCAATTATTGCTTTTTAATTTTGACATTTTTGACATTTTTAAGGATTAACTAATGGAATTGAATGGTATGAGGTTTTTCACACCTAGAGGTTGTATTCCGAACTAAATGCTTCAAATGAAGGCTTTTTTTTTTTTTTTTTTTTTTTTTTTTGGGATAGTTTTTCTCACAACGTCTAATGAATAGGGGTTCTGCAATTAAGCCTTAAAAAAAATTATTTTGAGTCTTGACTTAGTTATCCACGGTATAAGTGGTAGAGATAAAATTTGACAAAAAAGATAGACCTAATTTAAAAGAAAAAAAAAAGGATTATAAGCAAAGTCGTCTTAAAAGACTAAAATTTTGCGTTCCTTAAACAACTTTAGATAAATATTTTATTTTATTTTAAGCTTTTAATGTAACATAAATATATTTATTTTACAATATATAGCAATTACTATTATGTGGATGCAAGTTTCTTAAAATGAAACCTAAAAAAATTAAAACTTATTATAGTGTGGAGTTTATTTCTACCAAAAAACTTTATGATTATATGAAGGTTATTCTGTTAAGAGTATTGCTTTAGAGATGTATTACTAGGGTTGTCAATGTGGCTCACCGGCTCCGGTGGCCTGTGACTCGATTAGAAAAAATTCGAACCAGCCCAGCTTGTGGCTCGATAGAATCGATCCGAGACTGGGGCCGAGCCCCATTTTGGAACGTTGGCTCGAGTCCGAGCCGACCCGTGTGGCTCGAGCCGAACCTTAAAAACCTTCAAAAAAATGTAGTAACATACAAAACTTTAAAAAAAAGTTTGAAAAAAATTTGAACACACGGGCAACTGTTGTCAGAACAGCTATAAATATTATTTTGGCCTATATATATATATATGATAGTGTCACTAAATCCAATCAGCAGACAATATGTTTCATGCTTTCCAAAGTGTGAAATGGAGAAAATTCTAAGAGATTTAATTAGTGTGATTGAGAAATAAACTATGCATTAATTGAAATGGATTAGTTGGAAAGAAATTATATGTTCAGCACTAATCTATTCTTTTTATATTTTAATCTGGGTGATTATGAAATCCATAATGCATTTAGGAACAGAAGAGTAGTTTAATGGAAATTATTGAACACTATTTATAATTAATCACCATGATTATGAAATCAACTCCCATTGTAGGACAGTTAATAATAAATATTAAAGTTCATAAATAATTTGATTGCAATTTGTCCCTGAAAGAGAAACGGAAGATTGATATCTGTTTTCAATATTTTTATTTGACGTGAATGTGTGGTTTACACCATCACTTTCTTCTCGAACAAAAAATTCAATAACTTGTTGGGAATTTTCTCAACATGCACAGCGAAATATAAACAAAATTTTCAATCCACGCCAATGATCATCTTTGTGTTTAGAAATAAACAATAATAGAAATTATATTTTTTGTAGATTCTGCAAACTCTTTTATTGATCATGGAACACGAACAATCACGATCTGCAATCCACAACTGTCCAATTGTCCAGTCTCCAATGGAAGTCCACACAGGGAACAAGAATGAGAGAACTAGGGTTTCTTTTTTCTTGTGCTAACAAAATAATGAATTGTTGTTGTTCTATTTTCCTGAAACCCTATGGCTTATTAATATAAGTCCAAGTGCGCTTGGCTCGTTTCTTAAATTTATTCCAGTCTAATATTTAATTAATCCAATTTATTAAATTTGGTCAATGAATTAATTAATTAAATTAATTAATTCAAGCATACTCACAAGCAACCCAATTAATTAACTGTACAACACTAATTAATTAATTGGTGAATATCATTCTTCTAGTTCTCTTTTTCTGAGTGACCCATCACGTTCCCGATCACGTGGTATGACAAAATCAAACTTATTCGTTTACCATGAAATTATAATCTTTTCATCAATATGATCTGATCAATTACGAAATATGGATATATGTTAATCTCAACTATCGATCAAATCTTTCATCCCACTATTAAGTCAATGTAAGTCAAAAAATCCTTTTTGAATTATAAGTACACATTAGCCAAAAATTTCGTTATTAATTTAACTTAATAAAATGTAGATCATAATCTCTTATTATTTAAAAATGATGAATCCTCTATTGATCATTATAATCTCTAATTATTTTAAATTGATGAATGCTCTATTGATCATTCACAACCTACATATGATTCTTGACATACTCGATCGATACCGTATAAGTGACATTTGGCACAGTATCATCCTTCATCACCAAAGTATGAGTATCCTCATATAAGGCACTATGATGACCACAAATCAAATGATTCATTCCACTATCGAACGTTAGAGATTAACAACTAACACTCAGATATTTATCCATGTGTAATCTCCCCAACGGGCCTCCGATGTTTTGTTCTATAATAAAACATCCACATGTTCATTTAAATGACACCACACTTTAACTTGTAAGATCAACTACTTACTTCACAAGTAAGAAATATCACACGTGATGGTTTATCTGTAATAACAATATATGTATCTCGTTATTACTTACGACCACTGATGATTTAAGATTTAATCATATGTAGTTTGTATTCACAATCACAACTCCATGTAATTAACAAATTACAAAGACTTGAATCTACGGATTCTATTATTTAATTTATTAGAATATTAATTCAATTAAATAATAGATCTTGACATAAATATGCATCAATTATATATTAAAAGTTTTTATATTCAAAGTTGATTGGACCTAAGGTATAAAATTTATATAACTATCCATCAATATTATTAGAGAAGATTGTAGTTGGATTCCAAACAATTCACTTAGTTGCAGACTGTACCGCTTACCTGTTGAACCAACGATCCCAAACGACGGATAAGTGGATCCTCATTGCATTGTCCATTATTGAAGCGGTGTGCATATTGTTGAGACTACTATCGAGCATTGTAGCTTGCGGGTCTAGTCAGAGTCAACAAGGTGGAGTTCGGTTTCATTGTAATAGTTAAGGTGTCATTTATTTGGTGAAGAACCAAATATATCGTTCAAGGATCAAGCATATGGATAAGAGGTTTCACAATATCGAAGAATTGGTTACTTCAATGACTTGGATCTTAGAAGATACGTACTTATCAGAATGTAGGACATGTTGAAAAAGGTCATTATTACTGAAAGTCCAAACAATGCTTGGACTTTGATCAATGTCTCTAGGTACTAGAGAGAAGACATATCAGAACTTATTTAGTATCACGAGGAGCTGAATTATGTGCATCGTATACCAGTGGATATAGACACATTGCTAAACCACTTAAATTTTTGTATGCCGATCTTATTGTTCTTTTTCTTTCCAATTTTACTGTTACACTTTGCACAATAGTAACTCAACCACCTAATAGCATCATAAATCTCAATAGTAGCTATCACACAATTGAAAGTAGAAATTATGTTATTTCGTTTTACTATGTGTTTACAATTGAAATATATAATGTATAAAGTGAAGGTAAACCTCAAGTCATAAATATGTTTTGTATTTACGAGTTACTATCATGTACTTTAATAATTGCAAGATGGAAGAGCTTTGATGAATAGGATTTCAATCTTAATGTTAACTCATGGGTATTTTCCATTTGTTGCAAGTCGAGACAACTCTAAGACTAAAAAATCAAAAAAACTAATATATTAATGAAAAGTTGGCTCATGATTGTGAAATTTGCATCTGGAAAAAATTGATTGTATATCGGTTTGCTATCTCTCTTTCAGAGATCTTTGACAGTTGATTGAGAAACATTAAGAGTATGGTGGCTTAGTTTTCCTAACAATATACTTTTTTTCAATATCTTTTTTGCTTATATCATTTCGAAAATGAAGAAGAAATAAAAAAGGATGGATATGATTTTCATTTTACAAATGTTAATGTATAGTGCGTATGCAAACTATAAATGAATGTATATGTGGGACTAGAGGGTTTATAATTTTAATATTATGTGATCAACTTATAAGTTCTATATAATGACATTTAAACTTAATCAATTTATTTGAGCATAGATCAATTTCTTATAGACAATCAAATCGTATGATTAGGAGTTGATAGTGATTTCCATTGAAGAAATAAAAGGTCTAGTTAAAGGAAATAAAGGTATGAAGGGGCACCTATTCATGGTCTAGGGTTGGGCATGGTCTAGTTCGGAACCAAATCGAACCCGAATTTTCGGGTATTTAGTAAATGGAACCGTAAGGTCCATATATAATTATGGAACCGTTTGGGTTCGATTCGGTTCAATTCTATTCAGTTCCCGGGTTCCGTATAATAATTAATTTTTTTTTATATTACAATAACGCTACATTAATTCGATTATGACATGTTTAATCTTAATTCTTACAAAATATCGTTGTCCAATTTCGTGATATCTTTTGCATCTCTCTTTATTGAGTTCTTCATAGATTTGACAGTTAAAATCACAGGAAGAGGAAGATGGCGATATCACAATAATAAAACAACATAAAATACACTACGGTAGAATAAAATATTGTCGTAAAACTTTGGTCAATTTGATTAAATTGGGCTTAGCTGGAAATTAGAAATAGTAAAATTATATTTTAGGTTTGAACTAAATTAATTAGTTAGCAAATTTATTTTAAAAAAATAAAATAATTTGAATTATTTAAGATAAAAAATTAAAAAAATTGGACCCGAGAATCAAATCAAACTCGTCAATTTTCGATTCAGATACTCGTTCGGATATTTAATTTAAGAAGAACTACTCAGTTCGATTCAGTTCGTTTCGAATCCGGTTCGATTCGATTCGATTCGGTTCAAAAGTTTTGTACAGCCCTATCATGGTCCACTATGAGGCCTAGGTCTCCCACTATATGAAAGGAAAAGAATCTGAAAATTTTAATTCCCAAAACATGTGAATATTATGACTCGGATAATAATTGAGAGAAGATTGTGTGTACTCTGGTCACTAGTCACTTTATTAAAAGGATAACAATCTATAAGTACATAGTGTTTTGATATAAATTTTTACACACATAGCAAGGCATCACTGAAAAATGGGGGAAAAAAAAAGTCCACTCACATTTTGCCACGTCAGCATCGATACACGGTTAAATTATTTCTATACTCATGACTTTATTGTAGTAACTTAAATAAGAATAAATATAAAATCCGCCATCCAAGACAAATTTAATAATCACACTAATTAAATATAAAAATAAAGGAGTTCGTCCCAACTAATCCTTGTGCTAGTCCCCGTCCACAATCGGACTGATTAAATTTTTCCTAAGGGTAATTTGTGCAATGTATTCGATTAAAATAAAAAAAACTTCATAGATCATAACGCTGGAGAAGTCTACGGACTGGTGAATGATGACCTTAAAAGCAAATATTTTACAGCTTCATGTGAAAGTTATTTACAAATTTAATTAATTAGTTTAAATTTGTCCATGTATTTTATTTATTTTTAATTATTTGACATTATGTGTTAGTGGACTATGTTTTGGAGTTGGTGGAATCACGTGTTTTAAGCCTCTATTTTTAGAGGCAAAATCTGTAAATAATATGGAGATGAATTATTTTCATATATGGTTTGTCTCGAGGTTTATTGCTCCCTCGAAGTATCTGGGAAGGTCTATATTTCTTCAAAATATTCGATATTTTTGCTGCTCTTTAATTATTTTGTTTTGTTCTTCGCTATGAACAAATCCTGTTCGTAACAAAAAGGGCTCTCATCAACTGATTGCTTTGTGATAATATGAATTAGATACTTACGTAGAAAAGTACAGATTAGATAGAAAATTAATTTGTCTTAAACTCGTGAATAGAGGCAAATTACTCTATCAGTTGCAGTACGTTGTTTTTCTTGACCATAACAATAGTCTGCTCACGAGTAATAATTCTATCATGATTAGTAAGTGTAGATTAATTTCTATAACATGGCTCTAGGTAAAAATCATTTCGCTTCACATTCATACCGAATAGGTAGAATTTATATCGAAGAATAATTCGTAGCGTATTAGTCCAGAAATTGACGTCAAGACGCTTTCTGGTCATTTTTAGTAGGTAAAACAGAGAAATTTT
>CAIGRB010080982.1:25047-44381 GCA_903798255.1 Fraxinus quadrangulata | reverse complement strand
ATGTCTTTCAAGTGAAATAATGACAGCAATCTAATGTAAGTTTCACTTTTTCCATGTTTATATTACTAATTTGTACTTTTAAAATAAAATTGTCAAGAAGTGTGCAATACCAAATATATCCTTAGTTTCAAATATGTAACCAATGAACAATCATGACTAAAGTTTTCTCTGCATGTTGGTCCAAGCCCGGTGAAGAACTTCGAAGAATTTCAACGGCCTTGGGGACTGCAGACAGTTGCTTCCCACGCTGCCATCAGAGGCTGGTTATCTGAAGTGGATTATCTATTTTGTACGGTTCAATCACTAAGTGGTCCTAACTATATTTTCCTACAAGTAACCAATGAACAATGTAGTTGAACAATTAAGTGGTCCCAACTACTATACATTCAATTTACCAAGTAATTTCGACTTAATTCTATACAATTCAACCACCAAGTGATTTCGTTTAAATTCTCTTGCGAGTATCACACACTATTACAAGAGATGACGTTGATATCAGAATTACGTAGCATTCCAAATTTTAAAAATTTCTTAGTTGATAACATTAGTTGAGGAAATGAAAGTCATTGCTATTGTACCAATGTTGCCAACAAAAACAGTTATCATGTAGGCATAGCTAATTAATGGAAATACGAGTTACTCGTGCTCTCGGTTCCATATCACTCGTTAAAAATCAATGTCGTATTACTTGTTGCAAGTAGATGAAACTCTTGAATCGATACTTGATGTTTAGCTCAGGTTTAGCACAACACAGCACTAACCATGCCATGTGCCAACTTGTCCATAGAGCAAGGTCGTGCTCGGGCCAACTATTGGACCTTGCAGTCTCATAGAATTTTAGGTGAGTTGAGCAACAATGGGCCACCTCAAAATCATGCCATGTCGGGTCCAACCCATCCATAGGGCCAAGTCATGCTCGGCCTAGCTATCGAACCTTACAGTCTCATAGAATTTTGGGTGAATTAAGCAACAATTGGCCATCTAAAATCGTGCCATGCCGAGTCTAACCCATCTATAGAGCCAAGTGATTATCAAGTCCTCGACAAATATCAAGCTGTTATCATATGTTCATACACTATAAATCATTTTTCTAGTAAATTGCATTCGTTTTCACAATTCTCAAATTCAAAGAAGAAGAAAAATAGTTTAACAACGTAACAAGATGCCCAAGAAAAAGGCAAGAAAACGTCACTAAATACTATCTAAATGAAAATCACGGTTCTAGATTGAATACACCCTCTTCAAATGACTTCAAAAACTATGTCAAAACTTGGCATTGAGAATTTGCCGTTATATCCTCTTCATGCTAGAAAATTAAAATTTAGTCTGAATGTGGATCCACATCAATGATAACAGGAAGTGAATCCATAGACAATTCATTATCAGATTCACCTGTTATTCGTTTGCTTTTCTCCAAATTGGATATTAGTGTAGACGATATTCTTTCCATTAAGTACTGAATCCGCTATGTTTGGCTCCCGACACATTCTTTTTAGCATTTGCTTCATGTACTGCAATGATTACGACATCACCCTTCTTTGCAGTATCATTAGAAACCTGAGCCATCTTAGTGATTGGATCTAATGCATCATTTTTGAAAACTATCCTACTCGTATGACCTTCAGGATAATCTCCAGCCACTCTACTGGGACATGTTCTCCAAGATGGTCACCACCAGTACTATTTGTTTCTTGGAATTCAACCATAAAATCGTCCCTATCGAATGCAATTCTCTCAATGGTACCAGATGTCGACACCCCTGGATCACTTTCGTTGGGAAGCTTTACTGGTGAAGGATCTTTTACAACTGCATATGGTTCGATAGTATAATTTGTGTTCCTTTGACTTTCAGTAACTTGAACTGCTTCCATTTCATCATCATTTTCAAGCCCATTTTATATAGGTCATCATCTGATTCAGGCTAAAAACGATATCTTTTCCAAGAGTCCTGGTCTGAAAGGGAATATTCTCTGCTGCTCAGACCTTCGTAGTTATCAATGGTGGAAGAGAAATCTACCAATGGAAGGGTCCGTGGATGTATGAGCACTTCAAGGGTCAGAAGGGCATGTTTACAATATTCAGAAAGGCGTGACCCAGTTCCGTGCATGCCTGCAAATTAAAAGAAATTACAATCATTAGTCAAGATATTTCACAACATTTTTTGGGTGATACGTATCAATGGACGGACATCAAAGATAGTTTCTTGTCATAAAGAACATGTTTCAGTCATATGCACACGATAATCTGCGATGTCTTTATCAAATTCAACTGGAGCAAAGATCCAAATACTAATTTGGAGTGTAAACTTGTTCATACTCGATTTCAATAAACTAAAAAGTAATGATCGTGCGTCGAAAGTTATAGCTCATGTTAGTTTGGAGCATCTTGAGTTTGGCCATTTACCAACATAATTTTGGCACTTTATAAGTAATGATCGTGCGTCGAAAGTTATAGCTCATGTTAGTAGATTTTGATTGAATTTGATTAAATGTATTGTTGAAAAGTTTCGAGTCCTATAAAATATGTGATTAAAATTGATTATTGATTTAAATTAAAATCTGAATTTTAATTCCTACCCAGCACGGGCATAACACATTTAGGCTAGGCACTACACATTCTCATATCTCAATTAGAGAAGTATGAAATAATCATCATATTTGCTTCTTCTTTTTTTCATATTAGGACACCCAAAATTTATTTATACTCTTCCTCTTCCTGGTTTTTTTTTCCCTTTTGTTTAAAATTATGTTATTTTATCAGTTAAGTTATACTATAGACCCAAAACTTTGTGACAAATTTGATGACTTTGATTTTGGCGTCAAACTAACCTCATTCATATTCGACCAACCTCACGGGTCAAGTTGTCATGAGATCATGCATGCGTATATTTTTCTTATTCTTACTCTCTCTTTCGGAGTTCTCCCCCATTTTTTTTTAACAAATATTTAACTTAAAAAAAGGAGGAATTATAATTAACCTAAAGAAATGAGGTTTTAGGACAAGATAAAAAAAAATATAATAAACATATTCAAACGGGCAAGAATATGCGTGTACTCATCACTATGAATTTGATTTGATATGGGTTCCTTTATATCATTACTTTCTTGACGTTAATTTTTATGGTTATGCAAAATATTTTCTACATATTGGGTTCTATTTTATCATTTCTTGATGTTAATTTTTGTTGTTATATATATATTTTTCTTTCTTGGACGACGATGGCATACGGATTGATTACACTGAATCAAGAAGCTGTATTTCCTGCAGGTTATTTTTAGAAGGGCTCAACCGACGTATGCGCCAAAGGTGACTGGAAAGCCATCTCAAGAAATTTTGTCTTGTCAAGAACCCCATCACGGATTGCTAGTCATGCTCAAAAGTACTACATGCGTCTTGCTGATACGAAAACGACGAAGAGGTCCAGACGGCAACTGTTGGTGGTGGTGCACCACAGCCTCCGCCCACCAATTTTCCAGTCATGGTGCAATGGGGACTTCAATCACCAATTTTCCTAGTCATGGTGGCTACAATATGACAGATGCCGTCAATGGTGGAGCAACGGTACTCCCTCGCTCACCAATTTTCCGACTCATGGTGGCTACAATATGGAATCCAATGTTAATGGAGGTGCAACGGTGCCTCCGCCTACCAATTTTCTTAGTGATGGTGGCTACGGCTACAACTTGTCGGCCAATGTAAATGGTGGTGCAATGGTTCCTCCATCCATCAATTTTCCTAACGGTGACTATGACTCGATGGAAACTGTGGACGGTGGTGCAATGCAGCCTCAGCCCACCAGTTTTCCTAGTCATGGTGACTACAATATGATGGCCAATGTCAACGGTGGTGCACTGGTGCCTCCGCCCACCAATTTTCCTAGTCATGTTGGCTACAACAATACGACCACTCTCGATGATGTAGAAATGGAGCCTTCCACCCACCAATCTTCCCAGTCAGGCCAACACAACTTATAAATTTCCAATGCCAAGATGAAGAATAGAAAAAAAGTAACTAAACTATTGTTTCATAGCTTCGTGTGGTTGCTAATGAAATATTTTTTGTTACATCTCTTATTGAATATTGTAGTTGTAGTGTGTTCTTTGATCTATCATTTATTGAGGTTAATGATAATTTAAACTTTAACAACGCTAAATGCTAGGAGGAAACCACCTAGAATATGTTTGATCAAACACAGAATTAGATAAGACTCAATTACTTATCCCTCGTTCTATTACATATTCGACCAACCTTACCTCATAGGTTAAGTTGGTAAGAAATGGGGGGGTGCAAATATTTTTTCTTCTTTTTTCCGTCTTTCCTTTTGTATCAGGAAATTCATAAACAGAACTCCAGAAATCATTTATTAAATTTAGTCAATAACTCTAGGATCGAACCAGTTATGAAATGCAGTGGACAAATATTTAAGACAGAGAGAAGAAAAGTAGTTTTTTTTTCCCGCTACTAAAACCTCTTTCTGTTAAAACTTTTACCTATAGAACCCTCCGAATTTCTCTCAGAACCTTCTTGCAAAATTGCCCAAGGATCAAAACCAAAAGAAAGAAAAGCGCATTGTATCAAAACTGATCAAATTATGAAGTGATAGATAATCCGAGCGGGAACTCAGCGCCGGAGATGACTTGGAATCCGGACCATGACAAGCTTTACGAGGATGCGCTAAAAGAGTTCCCGGAAGAGGATGACTATCGCTGGGTAAAGATTGCCAGTCAGGTGCCGGGGAAGTCTCCGCACGATATCAAGGCTCATTTCGAGGATTTATTCGTGGATTCTTTACTCCTTGATGTTCCTTATAATGAAGCAAATGCGGACCCGATCGATGATCCGATTGACAACGAGATTTCTTCAGGCAAAATCGAGACTTCGGTTCATTCCGATGACTCTAGTGAGCTATCTTCCGAAGAAGAATATAGGTATTACATACATACTTACAAGCATAAATATGTTTGTATTCATCACTATCTGTTTTGTAGCAGGCTCCTTTATATCATTAATTTCTTGATGTTAATTTTTATTGTTACGCTAAATATTTTCTATCATTTCTTGATGTTAATTTTTACTACGTGTTTCTTTGATTAATTTTGTGAAAAATCTTCCTATTTTATGAATTTATATTTTACAAATAATGACAAACTACTATAGAGGACAATGGTATATGATCTTTTGGTTACACTAACATCAATGAGCTTTCCGTTCCTTCTCAAGAAACTGGAGCGCCATCTCAAGAAACTATTACAAGCGTCTAAACATTACTGATCAGCCTCCGCTCATCAGTGTTCCTAGCCATGGTGGCTCCAACAAGATGGCCTCCGTCGATGGTGGTGCAAGGTAGCCACCGCCTACCAATCTTCACAGTCAAGGCGGCAGGCCAAAAAGACGCCGTCACTAGTGGTCCAATGAAGCCCCGGCCTACAATCTTCCCAGTCAAGGAGGCCAACAAAATTTCTGATTTCTGATGCCAAGTTGAAAGAGTAGAGAAAGGTACCTCAATGGTTTTTTCATAGCTTAGTGTGGTTGCTATTGGGATATTGTACGTGTTGCCTAAAGAGAGTTTAGATGTAAACGGTATGACAATCTACTGAAATAGACCAGATTAGACAAGATTAAGAAAGACGAGCACATGAACAGAAAAATTGTTAGCAGTCCTTCCAATGAAATGCCCCATTTCAGCGCAGAATGTAATTGAAGTTCCATCCCTCATTGCTCGACTCTGAATCCTACTATTAGCTATTGACTTGTTTGATGATCATATTGGTTCTGTTAAATTCATTTTATACAGTCATCCCTGTTGTTGGGAGTACAGGTTGGCAATTTCTCATTGGTTTTTGCACAAAATTTGCCAATTCGGCATTCTGTAAACAAGGGTATAAACAAAGGTGTACAAGTAGCTTTGCACTAGTTGGTTTCGTATTTTTAGGTCATCTCACATATAATCGTTGATTTCAGTCAAGATGGACGTGTCTAGTTGAAAAACTGTCGTCCAACTTTGGACCTTCTCGCTAAGACTAGTCACTAGAGAATTAAACTTAAATCACAGCTAATTTGTTTCTCGAGAATCAGTTCAAATTTGAAAAATTTAAGTCGACGCAACAGCAAGAGTAGGTGCAACTAATAATAGAAATTGAAAAGAAATTAAGTTGAAGATATGGAGACAATTTATTTTATATTCACATCAAATATCTCACTTGCATAAACAATTTACAGAAAAATGATATACAGACACTTGTTATCTTCTCTTTTCTTACTTTAAACTATTAAGTCATTAAAAAGTTGCACATCTTTCTATAATATTTAGAGAAATTCAAAAAGAATAATAATATTTAGCATCATTGGTGCTATAATACCAGTCTAAGTGTCCACATTTGACGGGTGTAATTAAATGAATATTTTGACCTTGCATTTGAATAACTTATCATTTAATAACATCTAATTGCCACCTAGATTGGTACCAATATAGCATTACTCAATTCGAAATATGTAGACCGCAGCAACTGCTCCGAGAAATTCAAATCTTGAAATTGCACGCTTCTCTAACAGTATAGATCGAATTAGAATACACTGAGAAATTAGTGATATACTTGGAAGATTCCTCCCTCCCTCTTATCTCCTTTGGAAGTTGAGGTACTTAATGCCATACGCAAAGACAATGCAGAAGAGAAGTGACCACCCAACATGGGCTGCAGCAACTGCTCCTAGGAAGTCATATTTGAAACCTAGGAATTCTTGAAGATATTGCTTCAATGGAATATCACCTAAACCTGGTACCTGAACTAATTCTGTCTTGTCTCCTACTTGAGATGTCACAAGCCCATATATTGTCCAAGCCACTGGAGAACCCCAATAATACCACCTCCACCATATAGGAATTTGCTGCAAATGTCATATAATCAAGAATATTTTTAGATTTTTTCTTCGACCCCACAAAAAGTTAAACTTCTTTTCTTTATTTATCCCGTCTATCTGTCTAGTGAACACTAAATGGGCATTTCACACTCCTAGGGAAACCATTTATCTTGTCCAAACTCTATTCCTATGCAACCATATTAATGTTTTAATCACCAGAACTCAGATTGAAAGCATTCTACTTCTAGCAATTCTAACAATATGCCTAAAAACTGAATATTAATTTGAACGTTTAATATAGCTTCGAATGCTTCTCGATTTACTTACCGTTCTTGGAATAAGAAAACCAGAGAACAGATTCCAGAAGCTGAGAAAGAAAGACATGACAATTGCAGCAATGGGGTAACTTGGAGTGAGTGCTACAAGCATCATCCCGTACAATGTGAAGTAGACGAAACACATAAATATGTAGAAATAGAACCAGAAGAATTTGTCTACTTGCCAATGGAAGCCGATCATAGAGTAAAGGAGAAGGCTATATATGAAAGTTTGGATAGCAACATAAATGGTTTCTATAGCCACCTGCGGGGATAAAGAAACAGAAAGGTGGATTAATTGTACACAAATGGGATTAAAAGATTCACAAGTAAAACTAATCGCACATTTAAAAGTAAACTTAAGTCGCCAAATATGATTTTTAAAGTTACCTTTTTTTGCAAAGAAAACTTACTTCTCTAGAAAAAGTAAATCTCTCATACCTGAGCAAATGCATAAGGTAATGCTGAATACATCCCGGCTGCCTTCTCCCGATAGAAGACAGTTCTTTCAACTGCCACAACTGATTGCACGGAAGAAGTATTTGTTCCTCCAAGAAACATTACGGCAGCATACATAGCTCCAACCAGATTCATTAGATCTTGTTGTTTAGACCTATTAAAATAATAATTTTGTTGAAGATGAAATTTAAACAAACAAGTGTGTCCACTCATTCTTTAGCAACTTAGCTTTGAGATGAAGTAGTTGAACTTGATATATAACAATTGTGCACATGTTAGGGTCTTTGTTAAAAATATGAATCTGGTCAACATATGATATGACCCCTCTCTATGAGCTTAAGCTTTTAAACAAAAGGGGATTTAACAAATTGTGCGCAAGACATTAACACGTCGGTGGAAGATAAAGGTCTCGTCTCAATGTTTGTTATGGAGCTTGACATAGACAACTTACAATTTCTCTCCCTTTTTCCAGAAAATTACTCCAAATATAATCCCGATAACCGTTGTCATGAAAAACCTGATGGCATTGTATTGTGGATGTCTCCAGTAAGACAAGTGTTGTTTCCAGAAACAAGCTTTGCACTGAGAAATGAAGGACTGGGCATATTTGGTAGGAAAATAGAGGTCCTGGGATCCCGGAGCTGGAGTGCTCAGTAATTTGATTAGTTCTTGATTCCTCCTGAGAGAGAGAATAATCAAACAAGATCTAACAATCATGGATATTACGGAAATCTTTCCATAGCTTTAACATTTTTTACCTGTAAAGATCCGAGTTGACATAAATTTCTATGAAGTCGAGGTCAAGTTGAGCCTCGACTGCAGGAGTGCTGATCTCCAACATCCAAGTGGCAGGATTATAACCTTCTTTGAGTTTAGGAACCCTGGGTACGGACTGGAAAAACAAGGCACGTTTAGTTCCAAGTAAAACAAGGTAACATGGATTAGACCGCACTCAGTAGGATAGAAGGAGAGGACATTTTATGGTAGTGTATAATCCCATCCAATGTTGTGAACCGTATGTTACCTATCTAAAATTACACGATAATACTTACTTGAAAATATTCTATTAACTGAGAAGAATGATGACCAAGAGGTCCGGCATAAATAACTTGACCTCCTCTCTTCATCAACAATAACTATAGAGAAGATGACATTATAGTTTGATAAGTAAAGCGACTTGCCAAAAATCGAAAATTTCCAACATTGATATGGTTAACTACCTCATCAAAAGATTCAAAAATATCGATGCTCGGTTGGTGAATCGTGCACACAACAGTTCGTCCAGTATTGACAGTGTTTCTCACAGTTCGCATCACAATTGCAGCAGCTCTCGCATCAAGACCTGACGTGGGTTCGTCCATGAAGATTATGGATGGATTAGCAACTAGTTCTACGGCTATGGTAAGTCTCTTTCTCTGTTCAGTCGACAGACCATCTACTCCCGGAAGGCCAACTAAAGCATCTCTTATGGGATTCAACTCGACCAACTCCATCACTTCTTCAACAAACATCTAAAGTAAAAATATCAGATTAAACCATTAAAGTAATAATGGGATTAAGAGCTAAGTGCAAACTGACACACCTTTCGTGTTTCCTTCTTTACGTCTGGAGAAAGACGCAACCAAGCAGAATATACAATCGACTCATAAACAGTGACATGTGGAGAATGAATATCATTTTGTTCACAGTAACCACTGATGCGAGCAAACGTTGATTGATTCTTCGGATAACCAGAAATGATGATTCTTCCTTCAATATATCCACCTGTTTTTCTTCCTGCCAAGACATCCATCAAGGTAGTCTTCCCAGCACCACTTACGCCGACCAATGCTGTTAGAATCCCAGGCCTGAAAGCACCACTGACATCTCTCAAGAGTTGAAGACGAGCATCTTCAATTCCTTGCTTTTTCATTTCCTGGTGAACATGCCATAATTGTCAAGGCTCCGGCTTGGATCCATCAAGAGAACGATGCATCTAAAATCTCAGAGTGACTTACAGTGGGCATATCGACATAGTAGTTCACATGATCAAATGCTAGTGACAAGGGAGTAAAAGGGAGCACCATCCCACGTCTCCTGCTCACATTCTCTTCCGAGTTTTTTCCTCCGGACTTGTTCTTTACTGCCATATCTATACCTGAAACATTCATATATGTCAAAAGGGTGAAAAGAAGGTAGCAGCATACAAAATACAAGGCTTCGTTGAAGGACGTGATGAGCAGAGAGAGCATGTTTGGCTGTGTGCTTGAAAGTAACTTACAAGTTACTTATTCTGAAAGTATGTATAGACATACTAAAAGAGAAACTTTTAAGCACACCCAAACACGCTTTAATGCAAGACAATTGTAAAGACCTCTTAGGAAGCAGACATTATTACTCATTCAGATGGCAATGGATTTAAGAAGCGTTAAAATCAGAAACTGCAACTAATTGAGAACTTAATTCATTTGCCATGGAGAAGAATTCATTCTTTTGAAAAGAAAAAAATTAAATCCCGACATATATTTTCCCATAAGCAGTTTGATTTACACAGCTGGTCCTTTGTGTATATCAAGATCATGCAAGTACATGAAGAAGATCTTGTGACGTTGATATTTCAAAACCAAATATATGGCGAATATAGTATCAAACCTTCAGCCATTGAAGTAGAATATGTATTCTTTTTCTTCGGTTTGCTATCCTCATCCGAAATAACAGATTTAGTATCTCCAAAAGCTGCATTGGGTTTATATTAAGCAGTTAAAGCCAGAATACAACTTCTGAATTCTCTCAAGAACATGAATAAGCAAAGTCATATCTCACGATTCAAGTACGTCAATGCTATGATAAAGCAAATATTGAAGAGAACCGAAAATCCAAAGAGTGCAAGGACACATATCCAGTACATATAGCCATCAGAAAACATGCCCCTCGACTTGAGAAGAACCTTTCCTACTGTAGGTTCAGGAAATCTTGGATCCGTGTTCGGCTAAAAAACATGAAAACAGAGGAGGCACGTTAAGATAACCAGTCATGCTATAATTAAAATTCCGGCTAGTAAAAAAAGGTTTATGAACTATCAGCAGGACTTACAGTACTCCATCTTTTATCCAGAAATTCGTTTATTGCAATTGCATTCTGTCCGTACATCATAGGAGATATGTAATAGCCCCAGATCATCCATGGTTCAATGTCATCTGCAGGCTCAGAGCATTCATTCGATGTGTCACATGTATAAGAAATGTATTGATATTTCGAAAATTTCCACATGTAGAGTTTTATAAACTAAATGGGTTAAATACACTGGTTTTAGCGAAATTTTACGGTGGTCACTAAATTTCCTTTCTTTCAGGTTGGTAAGTGAACTTAAGTTTTGTTGAGATTTGGTCATTCCATTTATATCAGTTAGTTTCAGTAGCGGAAAACGTGTCATGGCAATCTAGTTATTTTCTGACTAGGCTGTTAATTAGATTCTCAGCTTTTCCATCAGTTAAACAACGGGCATGGACAGAATATTCAGACTGCAACAATCTTTGAAAAACAAAATAAGTTCAACGACCCACAAAAGAAAAGGACGATGACGATGACGATAAAAAGAACAATAGTGGCAAGATATATAAATCTAACCTTTAGCGATGATGAAACCCCCAAGGACAAAGACCATTAACAATGTAAAGGTACCAAGAGTACTTGCAACGACTAGTGTTCTTCCGAGTGCAGCAATAAAACGGAAGAGGGACAAAGCCATCTGGTGCAAAGCAAAAAATGCCAGTAATTGGCAGGAAAACCTGAAAACAGAACAAGACAATTTGATTGTCAATTAATGATATCATGTTTTCATTATTTCACGATGAACGTTGAAAATCATGGTAAAATTGACAAGCAGTGAGTCTCAAACTAACTATTGACGTCAATATTTGAAATTAGAACTTATGATTTTAGATAAGTAGGTTCATTGTGGTATCTGAGCAAACAAAGGATCTAGATTGTTCGCATGTTAGGCCTTACATAAATATAATTCGAAGATATACCTACTAGCAGCAGGGGCAAATCCAATAGTGTAATAAGTAAGAACAATCCATATCAACGATTCCATAATCGAGAGGGGGATCCTAAGAAGCCAAATAGGGAGAGCAAAAGCCCAAGCTGGGTAAAACAGAGAATCCCTTTGTTTGAAGAACGTCGGAAGTCTAAAGATGGTGAGAGCAAGCTCTGCTGTACCATTGAACATCACATTAATGAGGCTGAAAAACAGAGCACCGTAGAACTTTCCTCCATCTACTAACTGGCCATGTTTCATCTCGGTTCTAAAAAATACCGTGAAGGCTATTATTGACATAATGGTTATCTGGAACGTCTTGAATATATACAAGAATGAGTTGCGTTTCATCAGCAGCCATTCCCTTGCCAAGCATGCGTTGAATAATTCAAGATTGGATATTCCGTATTTATCAGTCACCAAAGCAGCAGGATGGGTATTAGTTTTGTCGTAAGGAGTTGATAGCTTGTCGAAAAGATTGACTCCAACATGAAAAGAGCTGAAGCGATCAACAAACTCGGACACTGAAATATATCTATAAGGTTCGTTCTTCTTGAACCAGTATTGCTCTTGGTCCTTCACAGATGTAACCTCTTGTAGAAAGTCTGCAACTCCTTTCCTTTCCGGGCACTTGAATCCAACACTCTCAAAAAACTCGAGGATATTTTCACGAGGACCTTGATAGACAACTTGTCCTTCTGAAAGCAAAATAATGTCATCAAAGAGCTCAAAAGTTTCAGGTGCAGGTTGGAGAAGGGAGATTATCATCGTTACATCCATAATATGAACCATCTGCTTCATACACTTGATAATTTGGAATGTGGTTGAACTGTCCAAACCAGTTGAGATTTCGTCCATGTAGAAAACTTTTGCCGGTCCAACCAACATTTCTCCTGCATCCAGCCCACAATGAAAAAAAAAATGGATAAAACACACACACACACACATATGGCCAAGTGATCTATCAGATTCTTTGCACATACCGGTGGTTAGCCGCTTCTTCTGACCTCCAGAGATGCCTCTTCTCATCTCATCACCCACCATTATGTCGGCGCATATATCCAATCCAAGTATCTATTGGATACAAATAAACTCCATGATTATATTTATAGGTTCATTTTGGTTGACAAGCGTACACGAATCTATTGTCGGCACAAAGAGTAAACGAACCTTGAGAACATAATCAGTGACCAAACTTGATTCTTGGCCTGCCATTGCTGTGGCTTTCATGAATGCATCAATTTCTGGGTCTGGTTTGATTCCTGCTTCTTTTTCTCGTCTTGACAATTCTGCAAGGAGATCATATCTGGTTCCTACTCCTAAGCAACGCCCAGAGAAGTCCAATGTCTCTCGAACTGTCATCTCTCCATGGTGAAGGTCATGCTGGCTTATATAAGCACAAGTCCTCTGAGGAATGAATTCCGACATTTCATGACCGCAATACGTGATTCTTCCAGTTACCTATCCACACAAGTTACAGAAAACAGTTAATTACACAACTAAGATTTACCATTATGGAGTTAAGGATGGAGTTTAAAGTAAAAAAACATAAAAAAGAACTATGGGTTACCCAGAAGTTAATGCGATTTATAATGATAAAGCAAGATAATCACCCACCCTAAGATCCTTGTCTAGCACTCCAGCAAGGGCCTTCAACAATGTTGTTTTCCCGGAGCCTGGAGGCCCAAGAAGTAGTGTTATCCTAAACAAAATAAATTTGAAGGAAGCATGGAAAGTAAATTTGATTATATGAGTCAACCGGTTACTCATACTGCATACACTCTAGTGATAAAATGCTCATAAATCTAATGCGTATGCATCGAGTTCATTTCTCATTAAGTCAATGATCTAAGATATTTTCATAAGCACACCTCGAAGGTTTCACGATTCCATTGACATCATGAAGTATCTTGACAACCCTTTTCTTTGAAGGGAAAAGCTTCACTTTTTCGAGAAACCCCTGCACACAACGGAAATTAGAATGAGACTTGAATAATTGTCGCCCGAAAATTTTAAAGAAACCCAAAGGAAATTCCATCAATGTACATTGAAAACACATCTTTTAGCCCTTAAAACATAGAATCTCGAGTTTTGGCTGAACAAATAGGGTAAAGCCAGAGTTCTATGATTTGTCCAAGTTTGTAATGAACCAATTGTATGAAAGAAAACCTTAATTATAAATGATTCAAAATGAATAAGAAAAAAGACATTTACCTCTATTATATTCATGGTAGAATTAAGCAGAGAAGGAAGTGCCCTTGATCCTACATATGCATCTCCTTCGATCGACAAATGCTCATACCTGACTTCGATCGTTGGAATATCGATTCCTGCCCTATTTAAAAAATCAGAAACATTCAAAATTCAAATCCAAAATTCGAAAGTTGAGGCATTAACAACTCAAAATTAGCTAAGAGTTTTAAATATATTTTTCCCTCACCTATCTGTCCTGTTTCTAAGTCTCTGGAGGAACTTCTCGTTATCTTCTTCGACAACTTTAAGTATACTTTCCATAAGTTGCTTCTTTCGCTGAGTTCCAAGATTGGCAACATCAACCTCTTCACGAACTACTTTTCCACTGTCTAATACTTGGTTCATAATTCCTTTCCTCAATCGATCATAAGTCGGAAGCCTCTCAAGGGCAGTCCACATGAGCTCATCTTCATCGTTAAAATCTCTCCCGCTTCTCATAAAAACATCCCCTCCAGGTACTGTAAATGCCTCCCTAACACTAGCTGAAGCCCAACTTCTCGTGCTGATCGATGCCATACTGATTCTCCTACTAGAGGATCGTCGGCTTAAGGAAGTTGCCATGTCATCCCCGGCGAGTATTCCCGCCATGTTTAGCTTTTATCCTCGGAAACACGCGGGGAAAAAAAAAAAGGATTCTTCAACACTAGATTTATCTTCCTTTCCAATCCCACCAAAAATCTTAATACTTAACTGTCTTCAATACTGCAAAGAATTCATAAGCTTTAATTCAGTAAACTAGTTAATTTAGATACTCCATCAAACCTTTGAATATCAGAAAATCTCTTTTCTACTCAACAATTTTTGGGTTTTTGGACAGAAATAAGCTGTTTCTACTTTATACAGATACAATCTTCAGCATACACCAGTTCTTTTATATTTACCACAAATTGAACCAAGCAGTATTAACGAAAAAAGAAAGAAGCTGAAATCTGTTCATAATTTCGTTGAGTTCTATCAAATATTGCACATGCACTGAACGCACAAATAAATATACGCACAAAATGTTGGAAGATAATATATTGAAATGGTTCTTTAGACAAATAAAATATTTAAGTTATATTAAACTTTAGAAAATGAAAATAAAGAACTAAGAAAAAGAAAATAAAGTGAAGAAAAGTGAACATTTTCTCCTTCAAACAATGGTCATGTTTGGTACATATTTTAATTTAAGTCAAAATCAAATAACTAATATTAACATCATCTTTCATGGATTCCACAACTTTTCAACCACATATTTCAAATTTTTTTATCACAATCTATAAAAATCTAATTTTAATCCCTATCAAATACCCTCAATATTAGTTTACGACACTTGTTTCCTAAGATACAATTAATGAAATGTTAAGATTTTAAATTTCATCTTAAAATGTCAACCTTATCAAGAGGAGTAGTTCAAAGTCTTATAATTTAATCTATATTTTTATCTTTATTCGATGCGAAATTCTATCCCTTAACATGCCCATGCAAGATGGTGGCTCGTTTGAGCAAATCAATCTTGAAATCCGTGTGCTCATTTTTTGAGTTTTAATCAGATCGAATTGTTCTTTAAAGTTTAATGGACTCTGATACCATGTTAAGATTTGGGGTTTCATCTTAAAAGATCAACTTTATTAAAAGGACTGATTCAAACTCTTATAAATTAGTCTATATTTTTATCTTTATTCGATGTAACATGCCCCGCAAGATGGTGGCTCGTTTGAGCAAACAATCTTGAAATCCGTGTGCTCAATTTTTTTGAATTTTAATCGAATTGAATCGCTCGTTGGAGTTTAACGGACTCTAATATCAAGTTAAAATTTGAGGTTTCATCTTAAAATGTCAACATTATTAAGAGGAGTAACTCAAACTTTTATAAATTAATCTATATTTTCATCTTTATTTGATTTGGATTATATCTCTTAACATGAGACTTGTGGTAAAAGTACTTCAAATCACAAGTAACAGCGAACTTTGAAATAAAATTTCCCTCTACAAGAAAATGGTTTTGGAATGAATTTTGGAAAATATTTTGCAAAATTTTTTATGTAATGCTCAATGCAAAAATAATATGGGTGCATAATAGACGTCCAAAAAGTCATATGTATATAAGGGGTTGTAAATTGAAGTATCACGCCCCAAACTCAACAACCTTCACAAAAGAAAGCATCCCTTGTTGTCGTTGGCCTTTTGGTTGAACAATAGTGACACATATTCAACAGATCTCTCTTGCTCGCTTGTCGCCTGAGCGACAGTCTCATCGCTCGAGCGAGGTATGGAGTTAGGCATTTATTCCTGCCAATTTTTTTTTTTCTATCCAATTTTGGACAATAATTTTCCATTCATCCGAATTTTTTTTAAAAAAATTCTAAATATACCACGACGATCTACTCGATGAGTAGAACGAGTTAATCTATTTATATTCATAATTTGACTATCAGATCAAGTCTGAATATTTGATCAAATTTAACACAAAAGTCACTTTTCTATATTTATACTTAATTAAATTTTTTATTTTCTAAACCAAATTCTAACACAATCCCATCACGAAAAGAGAAGGAAAAGAAAGAAATAAAAAAACTTAATGGGACTGGTAGAAAGAGTGAATGAATAAGAGAGCACCCATACCACACAACCCACACCCACGCGTTGTTGATAAGCTTCTTTATTGTAATTTTCCAAAAATTGGATGATTAAGTGTGAGAACTGGACTGTTGACAGCATCTGTCTTGAATGAGACTTCTTGTCAAAGTTTGAAAAGGTGACAAATTGATTGGGACGGTTCGAATTTGAGGTGGTCCATGTACGAGGCACGGCCCTTTTATTTGTCACTATTAAAAATTACACCAAATCCATTTGTACATGAATGAATTTGTCAGAAATTTAACAAATTACTCACATGCGGGTGGGTCTCATGTAAGTAAAATATTTTTTAAAAAAAATCCCACCCACCCCCTTGCTGTCAGTATTTGTGTTTTTTTTATTATTTTTTTGAGTCTTGCTACGATTACCTAACAAGCTACATAAATATTTACATTATGACTAAATAGCGGCTCCCTATTGGAGGGCACCTCTAGCCATACTCGTGGCTTTCATTTTTTTTATTCTTTTATGTGAACTGACACAAAGGGCATTAGGGGTTCGGTGTAAGTGCCAATATTGATCCGAGTTTTTTTTTTTTGATGAGTAGAGCGGCACGACATACTTTGACATCTATATTGTTATACATTAGTGCAACAATAATAGATTGTGTTTTTTGAGCTTCACTTGATGCTAATTCGAAAAAGATGATTTTGGATCACAACGATGGTCCACCAGGCGGTAATCCAAATCTTATCCTTCACCTCGGCCATCGGCCACCGCCACTCATTTTTTATTTTAACACCAGTAGAGTACATTTTGACACTTCTATTAGAAGAGTGTATATTGTAGTTGGTCTGACTCATTGACGATTTTCTAACCACCCCACCCCACCCCACCCTCGCTCTCTCTCCATCATTTATGGAGTTGGCAAAATTTGAGAAAATAACCACAAATTTTGGTGGGGTTTGTATAGATCTGCTGAATTGCCTGTTGTTGTTGCATTTATTTAAGATTTTGACAATGTTCGATTCAAGAATCTAATTTCCCATCAACTTAAATTATATTTTTTCTAATGAACTCGTCTTAAGATACAATAAAATCAAATATTTTATTAATTATCCAGAGCACGACTTTTACGAGTAGAATAATATATAAAGGGTTTGTATATGCTATTGACGTGTTTAGTAAAGACGATCGAACAGTATTGTAGAAAGAAAAAAATTTATATCAAATTCATTATACGGTTAAATCATGTTATCCACTTTTTCCAGCCGACATTGATTAAAATGTTATTCAATTATTATATGCTGTATTTCCAACCAACGTGAGATATTACAGTTGAAAACATGGAAAAAGATAAGAAATAAAACAAAAACTTAAAGTGAATTTTTTTATAAGCAAAAAGTGTCGGCATCAATCCAGCCAAACCAGGTCCAGGCCAGTTCTTTATTTTCTGCAATTACAACTAACTCTCATTAAATATGCTGTACAAACTCCACTAAAAAAAATATTCAGATAATATTTTTCCTTTACTTTACGAGAACAATCGAGAATGGAGATAATTACTTGGACATTCCTGAATTACTGCAAAGACGCTCTTTTTATTTTTCAAATTTTCAAATCGAGATTATTTTGTACGATTGTAAATAACCTTATCTTCGGCTCATTCGGTAAACAAGCTAGCGCTACTTAAACTTGAATCGTCAATGATTGGTTAGACCGTCCTCAACGTGACACGAGCACGCAATGTTGTGACCCCACTTCGCAAATAATCTTGAAGCAAGAATAGACATGTGGACATGTCATGGAAATGTTGATGGAAAATGGAACATCCCTAGCTGCTTATATGAACTGGCAGATTTTTTTTTGTACCGGACCAATCATATAGAGAGCAAGCATGAAATGATGAGTTCATTTTCAATGTCATGTCATGGTTTTTTGATAGTCGAGGAAGAGGAGCGGTGATTCCCTCGATTTTATTCAAACTTAATTTTTCTTTTGAAATTTATGGGAAGAAGAAAAGCGATTCATGTTCACGGATTCACCGTATCATTTTTGCTACATATATATCAAAATTTACATAATGAATTACAAAATACTACATGATATCTTATCATTTGCCACTTTAAAATACAATCTACTTTTCAATCAATCTTTTCCCTTCTTTATCATATTATGTAATCTATTATATACCTTTTATGTACAATTAGCAAAATCTATTAATGAATTCAAACTCTTTTGTTTTGATCCATGTTTTCATTTTACTTGATAAAAAATAGATTCTGGTCTAAATACGAGCCCCTCACTTTAGTTCTAGAGTGATTATCACTAATCTAGGATGCTCACATCATCCGTTTAAGTGGTAATGTGCTTCATGATTTATTGTCCAATAGATATTCAACAATGAATCGGGGGCAATTACAGTCTGTGGGCCCACATAAATCAGAAAACAATTTATTGTAAATGGGTTTTTAAGATTAAAGAGGGACATTTTAAGATAGAAAATAAAAGATAAAAGGCTAGACTAGTGGATAAGGAATTCATACAACAAGACTTGTACTCTAATGAAATATGTTCACATGTGTATGCATCAAGCAGGATTAATTGGGAATTAGATTAATTAGATAAAAATACAACATTTCTTAATAGTAATCTACAAAGAAACTATATATATGTCACAACCTAAAGATTTTGAAGTTAAAAGAAAGACTCAAAAAGTGTCTTTTGAAAATGTCTTATATGGCTCGAAATAAACATTTAGGCAGTTTTATAAGAAATTTAACGCTTGTATTCGAAGGATTGGCTTAAAAAATAGCAGTTACGATGCTTGTCTCTTTTATAAAAGATTTTCTTAATGGTGGAAATCGAGC
>CAIGRB010080982.1:9901-21233 GCA_903798255.1 Fraxinus quadrangulata | reverse complement strand
TTTAGGTTTTGTAATTAAAAAAAAATTAAATAAACGAGCTCGCCGTTGGTCACGAGCCACTCGGCTCGGCCCATTGCCACCACTAGATCTTCTAGCATGTCGTGTCAAGGGTGAAATAGAGTCGATAAAATAACTATTAAAATTGAATTTAAAATGAAAGAACCAGGACAAGCCAGAAGGATTTTAGGTATGGACATGAAGAGGCATAGAAGTGAAAAAAAAATTTGAACCAAAATGCCTATATCACAAAGATACTAGATAAATTCTCTATGTCAAATGCTAAATCTGTTTCAGTAACCTTTAGAGAATCATTATAAGTTGCCTTCTGATCAATCTCCTCAATCACGAGAGGAATTTGAGAAGAACAACAAAATCCCTTATGCTAACGTTGTGGGATTTGTCTTGTATCTAATTCAAGACCAGATGTAGCTTATGGTACAAGTGTCTTAAGTAGGTTTATGAAAAATTAAGGAAAAATGAAGTCTTAGCTTCAGAAGTTGGTCACTTTGTCATCAGCCTGTGATGCAGTTGAAAATGGACTCTGGTGGAGAGGGTTGTGTTACAGCCGCTTTAACGAGAGCGCAGCAGTTTGACCTCATTACAAAAATACTTCCTTTAAACAAGTGAAGCCAACCATGCTGGTGTAAACTTTTGTACTTTAGGTACGCCATAACTCTTTGTTTCAAAATGTAATTTACATAAGTTGCAAAAATAGAAAGTGAGAAGTTTGAAGATATTATAAATTTTGAACCACCACAAATTGCATATTATATTGTCAATATTATGTCAAACAGGGGATACATGTTTACTCGCACTATGCTCGTTCTTAATAAATTTAAACTCAACTATATCACTGTATCAATTCTTTAGCTAGACCATCTTGCTAGTTAAGGAAAAAAAGGGCAATTTTCGAGTAGCAAGTTACTTGTTTTGAAAGTAACCACTTCACTCAAAAAATAAGTAACGTTTTTTACTCGTATAAAATCTAAATATTAACTTAAAAGTAAGTTTTACTTTTAAGCTTACCCAAACATGCTTGGTACACTTTATATAATATCAACAAAATAAAAGGCTTCTAAGAAGTTTATTTTATAGGATATGTTTTGCATACAAACTTTCAAATACTCCAGACCGCAATTTGATTTAAGCCATGGAATCTAAAGCCCACAAATTCCATTGCCAGAGACTAAAACAAACATATTAAGCAACAGCAACAGCTTCTGTAGGCTTCGATTCTGGCTCAGCTGGTGCTTCTGCAGACTTTGATTCTGGTGCAGCTGGTGCTTCAGCAGGCTTCACTTCGGCTGCAGCTGGTGTTTCAGCCGTCTTTGATTCTGGTGCAGCTGGTTCTTCTGCTTCTTCCCAGTAAGAAGTTGCCTTCCCAGTTTTTGAAACAGTCTGCAGAACAGCTTCTGGCTGGACATTGCCCTTCACGGTAACTTTTTGCTGCTCAATATCAATGTCAAAAGATTCAACACCTGTAAAACACCGTGTTAATGATTCAATAAGAGTTACTTTCAAAATAAATAACTTCATTAACTTTAAAACAAGAAAAAAGTAATGTATCCAAACATGTCATTTGCCCCCCTTTTGTTTAAAAGAAGCTATTATCTATGATTAAAAAAAGGAAACGAGATTCAGCCCGTTGGTTTGGCTAAAATTCATATTTTAATAAATTTTAATAAAAATTGATGAAATATGTTATTGGAAAATTGACAAAAAGACGTGGATACCATAAAATGTGTTATTGAAAATGAATTCAGGAAAAAATGAATCTTAAAAAATTGGGATCAAACAAGGCTCAGTTTAGTCAGTTGACGACAAAAAGAATTAACAATTCATTCCCATAGTAATAATACAGCTACACATCTTCCGCAATAGTCACCATCAAAAGCTAATCAAAACGTGTCAAGCCAACATTTGTTTTGTAAGACAGCTTGAATCACTATTTCTCTCTAAGGGTGTGTTTGGTAAAGATTAAAATCGGATTAAAATTGAAAAATTAGCAGTTACTTTTGATTTTTATTAAACGAGTGGGACCCAATAACGACTATATTTTCAATTTTAATTACTTTTGATTTTTATTAAACGAGTGGGACCCAATAACGACTATATTTTCAATTTTAATTAGCTTTTAATCACAACCGAACAAGCCCTAAATATAATTTAAGAAACAACTTTCGAATCCTGCAAAAAGGGATGAAAGAAACTCGAGAGAGCTAAACATATTGCACAAATAAATTTACATGTATTGCCAAATGATACGAAGAAGTAATTGAAAACCTACAATTTTTAACAAATCATGCATTACCGTGCATATAGGAAAATGGGAGTAATTGAGAGGTTGAGTCGTTGAGAGGTTACTTTGCCGGTTAGGTAATTAAAACTAGTCATCTTATTATGCTCCCTGTTTATCAAGTTCTTATTGACATCAGTTTTCAAAATGCTTTCGACTGCAACCCTAACTTCCATTTAAGTTGTGTATGTCAACATAGGATTTCATATAAAGATTCACGTGCACAGGGCCTGTGTATATTTGAGACTAAGCCATGTTTGGCACCCATTCTCTAAAACTCATCTTTCCTCAAACTGATTTTCAACCACACATTTCATAGAACCCACAACTTTATCAGCTTTCAACAAGCATATTTCATCAACTTTCATCCAAATATACTAAAAAATCTGATTTTTAGCCAAACCAAATGTGGGATAATTATCAATAAATGTAGGATTGAATATTAAGAAAATTTAGCTGCAGGATGCCAGGTTCAACCAAAAAGATGATATATTAAAAGCAACAAAAAAATATATGTGAAATTGATAGACACTCAAGCTTCATTGCTCCTATGATCACGACTGGTCTGAACTTTGTAACGACGCACATAATAAAAAATAATTTTATCATAGTCAACATCAAGAAAAGCTGACAAACCTTCCATTTTGCCTAGAACCCTTTTCACGGCTCCAACGCAGCCTTGGCATGACATGCCGACTTTCAAGACAACAGTCTGCAATCAAACGGGCGGAAGTTTAAGAAGGCCTTCCATTAGGAACAGAATAAGCATTTATGTATTACTAATTACAATTCTCCCCGCAAGAATTCGCAACTTCATAGCATTTACACAGGTCACGAATTCATCTCAGGTTGTTTCTTTCATTAATCAGACAATACTAAACTTAGCCCATGTTTGGTGGCCTTTAATTCAGATTTTTTTTTTTACATACTCATTTTCAACCATACATTCACGCAACAAAATATTCTGTACGTAAATCCAAAATTTTTCCTCACTTTTTAACTACACATTCTCTAAAAATTCACTATTCAAAACATTGTTTTTTCCAAATAATGACCATCAACACATGGGTTTAATATAGCAATTTTTAAATTTTTTCCTTTAACATTCTGTTCATCCTTTATAAAATTCTTATGTAGAACTACAAAGTAACAAATATTCTAATTGAAAGCGAATTGATCATTACTAAGTCATGATAGAATGATAAACAACTATAAGTGACTAAGATATACGATTTAAGTAATGGAAAGTAATAAAAATCAGTTAGCCTACACAATCGCTTCATTGATTTTCGTCAACTACGATTGCTAAAATCCACTTTTTCTTAGCGTAAACAAAACTTGTGGGAAAAATTGACCTCAAAACTAACTTAAAAAAAAACTAGAATTGACTTCAATTAAACACTGACAAATCAGGCAATTTTAAATTATATAAAAGCAAAAATCGCGAAATATAGAATCAAGTAAATAGCCTCAAAACACTAACAAATCAAGCACTTTTTGCTAATTCTCGAGAAAAAGTCAAAAATAGATATCCAAATAACAGATCATAAGCAAAAAACCCAAAATATATCCAGATGGGTTATCCAAGAATCACAGGAACTCAACGATAATAGCAATAACACAATAGAATTAATTTCCAGGAAAAAAAAAATGGACAAAATACCTGAGACATAATGATTTTATACAAATGAAATCAAAAGAAAATTTTGAAGATTTTTTTGGTGAGCACGCAAAATAGAGTGAAAATGTATTGATGCTATATTCGTTTTTTGAGAACGGGTTTTATAGAAGGAAGGGAAGTCCGTAAGAAGAAATTTCTTGAAAAGGACCAAAGTAGCGAGAAAAATGAAAACTAGACCTCTTCTTTTACTATTTTTCCAAATTAACTATTTTTCTTCTTTTTCGTTTTTTTAACAATTCGAAACTACCCTTTTAGAGAAAAAAAAATAATCTGAAAACAAATAATTGAACGCATGACCCATTTATTACGATAAGGATTAAATCTATCAATTGCCACCTAATTTTATAATTGGTATCACCATAGTCACTCAATTTAATTTTATTTCATCACAGTCATCTAACTTTATATTTAATGTTACTATGACCATTCAATTTCATATAACGTTTCACCATAACCCCACAACTTCATATAATATGTCACCATTGTCGTCCAATTTATTTTCACAATTTCTACTAATTTTAAAAAGAATAAAATGATAAATTTTAAGAAACACAAAATTAAAATAAAAACTTATTTTAAAATTAATGTTCTTAAAATTTAAAAACAAACTTTTATTTTTTTAATTTATTTTTTATATAATACAAAATTATCGTTTTATCAATTTTAAAATTAATGAAAATAGTAAAAAGAAATTGGGTTGCCATGATAAAATATTATATGAAATTAGACGGTTATGATAAAACGTTATATGAAATTGAGTGATCTAATGAAATAAAATTAAATTGAATGACCACGATGACATCAAATATAAAATTGGGTAGCTATGATGAAACAATTGAGTGATCATAATGACAATAAATATAAAGTTGAAAGTTGGGTGGTTATTAATGAATTTAGCCCTTACGATAACTGATACAATGTGCCAATGTGATAGCAATGATATTTGAACAATTTGATGAAATTTTTAAATAGAAATTCAACCTTTCATGTTTTGTAAATTGATCTTTTCGTTTCTCTCTTAAAAAAATAAAAATAAAAATAAATAAGATAGCTATTATTCATTTTAACTTTTATTGGAGGACTGTTTTGAAAAAAAAAAAAAAAAGTCTCAAAGTGTTAACGGCTTTTGTTTGTTAAGGAAAAAAAAAAAAAAAAACAAACCAAAGAAGGTTCGTTTAGTGGTGTCTGAAATTGACCCCACTCTCAATCTTTAGATTTCTCGACGTAAAGTATAAGCATTCAATTTTTATCATAATTGGAGTACTTTAATATTCTCAATTTTCTTTAAAAATAAAAAAAAAACTTGATGTGATTTAAATATATTACACATGTTTTTAAGGGTACTAAAATCAAATTTTAAATAAATTTTGATAAAATTTGATGAAATATGCAATTCAAATATTGTGAAACCCATGAAATATATGATTAAAGTTAATTATTGATTTTAACTTAAATTAAAATCTGAATTTAATTGATACCAAATACGGGTTAGATATTTTAGACTCCATTGACAAATTTTATAAATTATTTATAATAATTATATTTTAATTATAACATCACATTTCAATTGATCACAAGTATTATTTACTTATTCAGCACTCATTTTTATCTATATATATAAATTAGTTCGTTATAATTTTTTTATAATAACTTAAATCCAAATCAAAGTTGTTGCTTTGCTTGGAAATGGAACCAAATCGAACCATGTGTAGACCTATTCACGATTACATGGCTAGTAGGAATTATTATCATAATAAGATAATTTAATGTAATGTGTAAACATGTTAGAAGAGTTGTTATCTTAGTAAGATAATTTAAGAATAATTTAACTTATTTAATTTATGATATCTCTTAGATGTTAGACATCTTAAATATAGTCGTATATAAGTATAAAGAGATGTGGAGACAAAAAAATAATGGAATTAGTGTTCCTTTACAGATCCTACTTGCAACTCCGCTCTAAGTTATAAGTTATTTGAACTTTTAAAACAATATTCTATCCTGAACTTTGATTCGGATCAGATTTATGCGACGCGTACAAAAGAATTAATGATATTAGTGCTCCTTTACAGACACTACTTGCAACTACGCTCAAAGTTAGAAGTTATTCGAACTTTTAAAAAGATATTATATGACAAACTTTGATTCTGATAAGATTTATGTAGTGGCGTGTCAACTGTATCTAACTCAAATAATACTTTAAATAGTGGATCATGTCATCATTATGGTTCATCTAGATGACTTCTGCTTCTTGTAGAAAAGTTTTCAAATCCGAATCCTTAGAACAATGAAGTTGGCGGAGTTGGCCTAATTTGGGATTTCTTGGAAGCCATTTGTTGTGGTTGGACCAAACGGTCCAAATCATTCCTCTAGCTTTTCCAGTCAGCAGTTTAAAGTGTACTTTTATTTTGATAGTACACAAGGTTACTGCAGTACAAGATGGGTGTAAAATGAAGTACAAGCACGTGAAATATTTGCTCTCTCTTCTTCTATTTATTTATATCTCTATCTCAAAATATGTGAATAGCATCTGTTATTAATATCATATTCTTGTTTGAACTTAGAACATGTTTGAGCCTCGGTCAGACGTTAAAAATATATTTTGAAATAGCAAATTAATGAAAAATATATAGTTAAAAAATAAGAAATTTTTTTTTTGAATTTTTATATTGTTTTATTGAAAAATGTGCTATTGAAAAGAAAAAAAAATGAAAATCAAACAAGGCTTAATTTATTAATTCAAAAGAAAAATTATATTATTATAAAGAATTTTCACATGTTATGATACAAAGTCCGATACACATTAAGCCATGTTTGGTGGAGATTGAAATCAAATTTTAGTAGATTTTGATAAAAGTTGATAAATGTATAGTTAAAAGGCAGTGTAACCTATGAAAATCAGAATTTTAATAACTACCAAACAAGAGGTAAAGGTTATTAAGATTTATTATTGTAAATCACATGTGATCTTACATACATGACTTCGTATAGATATTCTAGCTTTCTCCATCTTAATTCAACTCTAAAATCAAAAATAAATTTCTTTTGTCAATGATTTTAACATGTAATAATTGATTTAATTTATATTCTTTGTCCTAGTCACTTTGTGACCGTAAAATGAGCAACTAATTAGGAGTAATTTTATAAGTGGTCACCTGCACTGTAGAAGAGTGCTATGAATACGATTCACACGCGACCAAAGGATCAATGATACAGCCGGGTCGAGATAATTGGTCCTACGAGGCGAGGCGAATAGTGAGAGAGTTGTCATATGAAACTTGAGATATATGACAGCACCATCGATCACTTCTGAGCACATGATTGATGTTGAAGTCGATAGAACCATCATAAACAAGATATGCTAGGACGAGCACATGGAATTTAGGACACAACGCCTTTTCCACTTGATCGTTCCCTGCAATGGAAGCACAACATGTGTCCCAATACCTCCGCATAGTCTTCAACAAGAGATGAAACTGCGAAAGTCAACCTAGAAATACAGGTACCCGATTCCCTTTCTATGCTAAGAGACTCGCTTTATAAATTACCTTCAGATAATTTTTTTTAGAGCAACTTACTCACTCTCATTCCAAAGTGTAAGGAGAGGCAAAGCTCCAAGTATTTCGATGGTCCATCCTGAAGGCATTACAATTAAGATCTGTCACATGTCAAACCAGTGTCAAACGACATTATAAAATCCCCCGAGTATTCTACAATTGGTCGTGAAAACTCTTTTTAAGAATTGAGATACAATAATGACTTTAGAACAACGTATCATATACGTGTTCAAGCCACATTGTTCATTTCATTTTGTTCTTGTTTCCATCTCTATCTTCTCCTCTTCAATATTTCCAACAATCTAAAAACGCTAATTTACATTTACTGAGATGGAGACGGAAGCTACGTTGGCTACCATCAAGTTGATGAATCAAAATGAAAGATCTTGGACAAGTAAACACTATCATTGGTATCAAAGTTAAGAAGGATAGTGGGAGTTATTCATTAAGCCAAACACATTATGTTGAGAATATGATGAATAAATTCAAACATTTGAACATTAAAAGGCAAATACCCCATTGGATTCAAGTATCAAGTTAGTAAAGAATTATGGAAGATCAATAACTCAAATTGAGTATGCAAGTGCAATTGGAAGTGTTATGTACACAATACAATATACAAGACACAACGTTGCATTTTCTTTAAGTAAACTAAGTAGGTTTACTAGCAATCTAAGTTCGGAATATTGGAAGGTCATAGGAAGGGTTCTTGGTTACTTGAAAAAACCAAAAACTTTGAACTGCAATATACAAAGTTCCCGACTATTCTTGAAGAATATACCGACGCTAGTTGGAGATCGAGTGCGGGAGAAAACAAGTCTACTCCAGGTTGAGTGTTTATTCTTAGAGGAGGTGTAGTTCTTGGAAGTTTAAGAAACAAACATGCATTACACACTCAAGAATGGAGTCCGAGTTTGTAGCATTGGCCGAAACAAGAAAAGAGGTTAAATGGCTAAGAGATCTTCTTTATGAAATTCCTTTGGGTGCAAAGGATATTTTTCGACTTTATCTTATGTGATAGTCAAGCTACCTTAGCACGAGCATATAATGAAGTGTATAATGAAAAGTCTAGACATATGAGTCTAAATAAGAGCATGTGAGAAAATTAATCAAACATTGAGTAATTTCTCTCACATATGTAAAGTCTAGTGAGAACTTAGGTCATCCATTGACTAAACCTCTTACAAGAGAGTTAGTAAGATCAATATCAAGAAAGATGTGATTGAACTCCTTGATTAAAAGTTCACTAATAATAGCAACCCCATCTAATTATACTAAACAAGTATATCTAGGTTTAAATGGTAATAACAAGTCATTCGATAAGTAAAGTTTCAGCACTATTAACATATTATAAAACCCTATCCTTGATATTAGTGTTGGTTGTTACGATTAGATGAATGAGCTAATAAAACTCTCAATGAGGTTAAGTACGAAGTACAAGTATCTCTAAAAATAACAAAAATACTACAAAAACTTCGCATATGTACACTTCGAGGTAGTGCCGCCTCAATAATAAGTTAGAGTTTCTCTCTTAAAAGTTCAACGAATATGATAAGTTAAGGCCATAATACTAAATAAGTTTGAAGAACTTGTGAAAACATAACACTTGTGTGTGTGATTTCACCGATATTATCACAAGGAATGATTGGTTCAAAGTTATCATGCTACGTGGAATTCTGATAATACTTTGTGAGACTTTCACTATAAATAGATTCAAATAGAAAGATATCTAATCATTATGCACAAGTGTTGCTAAGTTTGATTTGAATAACATTATTTTGAGCAAGTGGGAAATTGTTATAAATTTGTTCAAAACGGTGTTTTTATATTACTTTATGAGAATAAAAAGAGATTTATTTAGCCCAAGTTGATGAATTGAAATTATATTGAAACGTGAGAAATTATAAATGGCCATGCGTACACAAGGAATTGTCTGCATGAAATTGAAGCAATTTTGCTTCTACTATGCATACGCAAGGAGATAACCATGCATACGCATAGTTCAATTTTATAGCCTTTTAGACTTTTTTTCATTTGAAATCTGATGTTAATATATGAAAAGTTTCCAACTTTTTATGAATTGTTGGGACCTGTTCGAGGTATATGAATGGAAATACTATAAACAGATTGTAGATTTTCATTTCCAAATATTAGAAACAACAAGTAAATCATTACTTGAGATATTCCAATTCATTTATCAAATATTCAAATTTCTTAAAGTTTTCAAAAAGTTCAACGAAGAATAGTCATTTGTGCTTTTATATTTCTTCCTTGAAGGCTTGCCAATCATTTAAATTATTTGTCGAAAATCTTAAAAGTATACTAGAGGAGGCAAAGATCCTTTTTAGGACAACATATCATATACGTGTTCGAGCCCCATTCTTCATTTCATCTTGTTCTTGTTACCACCTTTATCTTCCCCTCTTCAATATTTCCAACATTCTTAGGGTCTGTTTGACAAGTTTTTGCTTCTACTTTTTTGTAGAAAAAATTCTTAAAAGAAGTTACATTAGATCAATTTCAATTAAAAACTCCTATAATCAGACAAAATAGTTCTACAAATTATCTAGACACATTAAAAAAATTGATTTTTAATCTTAAAAATAACTTTGGACTTTTTAAAAGTCTGGTCACTAGAAGTGACAAACGGCTTGAGCAACTCGTTGGCTATGTCCATGGGCGAGGCAGGCTCGTGTTGGGGTTGGCGTCATGGAGTTGGGGGGTTGCCAAGACACAAGCAAATAGTATAAAATGAGATTATTTTTGGGTCAAACTTACAAGTCGTATCTTCATTACCACAAAAAATTAACACTACCATTTACTTGAGGTGCCAAAATACTAGTTATGTAATTTCTTAATGATCAAGTTGATAGTTTCTTTCTATCGAAGACCAACTTGCTACAAATTGATAAGTTCTGGATTTATGCTGAAATTTTCTAAATTTGTTTTTATAAGTACACGAAATATGTGTTTCAACTTTCAAGAATATTCAGGATATTGTTCCATCTCAATTCAAGTGTAACGTAATATATGTTGGAAACATGTGCCAGCCTTATTTTAGGGAAAATCTCATGCTGGGTATTCTGCAAAATGATTCATGCTTAAATTAATTATTTTTGCTTTTCAATTTCTGCAAAATAATTTGTTACATTAAGTCCATAGTAAATTAATTATTAATAATTTAGGCACATTAATGATTAGCTTTAGTTAACAAATTATTAATAGTATTAGTATATCCTCTTATGTTGTTTAACATTTGTAACATATTTATATTCAATTTATAATTCGAACAAGTTGAAATAAATTCCTTTTTATCAAATTTAATTACAAATAATACACATGCAACGAAAACATTCAATTCATTGTCGACATATGTAACTAAAATAACTTCATTTCTTTGTCCACTCACAACAAAATCTCATATGAATAACCCAACATTAAATTGCTTAAAAATGATCACTTGACTTTCAGTTTATATCATTATTAGGCACTATAAAATTATTTCACATGGACATACATTAATTAATAGGCTTTCAAAATAATCAACACTTCTTCTAAAGCATAAAAGAACCAAGCCGAACATGACCAAACCAATCAATTTTGGACTAATTTTAATCTATAACTCAAAGTGTAAACCCGCGAAGCCAAAGACAATAAACTTGATGTCAATTTGAAGTCTAAAAAAAACACTGAGTAGAGAACAAAGAAATAATTGCCTATACACCAATCTGAGTTGGGCTCCAAGACTAATAAGTAGGGAACTAGATAAAAAGGCTTCACCACCACTTTGTTTAACAT
>CAIGRB010080966.1:197100-218914 GCA_903798255.1 Fraxinus quadrangulata | reverse complement strand
TTTTTTAATTCAAAAATTAGATAATAATTTAAACTTTTAATATTATATAATAACAATATTTTAAAATTAAATTAATCTATATACTCACCATACCTCCTACCTACCTACCTCCATCCATCCAAACCCTAATTATTTTTCTCTTCCCCTTCTCTTTACATTTCTTTCCATTCTCTTTTCTTTTTCTTTAATACAGGCAACCACCATCGGAGGCGATGCCACCAATGCTACAGCAGCAGGCTGCGGAAGGATCTAGCCCATTTGTTGATCTATTTTCAATGCCTCGATCGTTGCACTAAAATACACACAAAAAAACAAAGACGAAGTGAGCAGTGGCGTCAACCCTGTGTTTGAAGATATGAAAGCGTCGACGTCATCTCCGGCATCACAACGCGACAGCTTGGGATGGTTTTCATGTTGTTGTGGTTTTTAGCAGCGATGATGTCATCCCGACTTGATTAGATCTACTTTGTAGTGGTTTTGGTGAATCTGCTTAGGGTGTTTTGGTGGTATTGATGTTGCATGTGGTGATGGTAGTAATTTTGAATCTGTTTTTTGGTAGTATGATGGTGTTTTGCTGTGGTGTGGTTGTGCAGTGATTTTGGGTGGTGGTGACATTGTTAGTGGTGGTAAATTTGGCGACTGTGATAGTGCTTATGGTGGTGTAGTTGTCGTTGTGGTGGTGCCATAGTGGTTATAGTTATGAGCTAGCCTAGTTTTTGGTGATGCTATGGTGGTTTTTCCACTTGATTGATCACGGTGGTGCTCATGGTGGTTTTTGGTGGTGGGTATTAGTTTGTTGGAGATGGTGGACATGGTGATGGTGTTGCATGTTGTCATGAGGTGGTGGTGGTGTTGGCAACGGTTGTGAGGTGGTGGTCACATATTATTTGGTTAATTGTGACCAATAAATTGGTTATTTTGCAGTAAATAAATAATATGTAATCAATGAAATAAATAATTTGCGATCAATAAATAATGTGTGATCTGAAAAGTTGTTAAATCATGACCAGTAATTTGATAATTTGTGACAAGTTAATTTGATATTTTGTGATCTTTAAATAAGTTGTGAATTATAAAATTTGTGATTTGTGACTAGTGAATAATATGTGCCCTATTAATTTGATAAATTTGTGACTAAGAAATAAATTGTGACCTATAAAATTAGTGATTTATGACTATGACATCTGTAATTGTGACTAATATATAACAGTGACCATAAATTATATAATATTACGACCTTAATATATTTAATTAATAAAATATATTTTTGATTAATTATTTCATAAATAAAATTTAATTAATATCTGATTTTTGAAATGGGCCATATATTTAATCTCTTAGATTTGAAAATTTCCTAATATTTTTCTACACTTATCATTTAAAAATCAGATTTTAAGATGAGGAAATTAGATAGATTTTTAACTTTATATTTCGAGTTTTAAGTTTATTGTTTCAAAAATTAGGTTATATTAAGTTCGTATTTGAACTCCATTTTAATGAAGTTTCGAGAAAAAATATATTTTGGAATAGTAGTTTTTTAGAGAATGTGTAATTAAAAAAAATTTTACGTATAATATTATTTTATTGAAGAACATATGGTTGAAAATAAATAAATAAAAAAAGAGAAAAATGCATTAAATTAAAATAGATTCAAACATGGACTTAATTTTTTAACTTAAAGAATTAAATATAAAATTATTAATTAATAACTAATTAAATATTACTTACGAGAAATTGTTCATTTCAAATTTCCATTTTTTTTTATCATATTCCTTGAGAGATAAGCTCAATATTCTTGTCCAAGCGATTCTATCACGTTCGCCTAGAGAAAGAGAGTAGAGATTCTAAGCCTTCATCGACGGTGGAAGTGCTGAATCCGTAACCCTAAATCCTTACAAACCCAACTATAAAATGATGTTAACAAGGAGTGTAGATCAAGGATTTCACTTTAAGAATGAACATGAGGCTGATAAAAAACCTAAGCCCCTGTTTGACATATTCTATTTGTCCTTTTTTTTTTATTTCTTCATTTCAACCACACATTCTATTAATAAAATAATATTACACATAAATCCAAAAATTCTCCTTACTTTTAACCACATATTATTCTATCAATCATTATTCCAAAATCTATTCTTTCCCCAAAATGAGCGTCAAACACAAGCTAAATCTCATAAAAAATCTTGTTCAGAAAAACCTAAAAATGTCGATTCTGGTGAAGAATATATTTTCAAGGAGGTAAATAAATTCGTTGTTTATTTTTATTTTTCTGTTCAATACAATGTTTATGGAAATTTGAGTTAATACTTAATAGGTAAGACTGGTAAGTTGTATTCGAATTTTTTTTTTTTTTTGTTGATTCTGATTTTCATTATGTTAATTAATCTCTCTTCAATTTTTTTGCTCAATTATTACGTGATTGTGAGCTGCCTTTATATGGTGACCTCATTTTTTGATCGTTAATGCTTTGTTCTTTGATTATTTTGTGACTTAGACTTGACTTTTTTTTTTATCATGACCTGATTGTTCTTCAGTTGTTCGATGATTGTGACCTAGTTTTCTATTACAATCATGTTTAGTTGTGATTTGAATATTGTAACCATTGTATAAATAAATTTTTATAGAAATTTACGAAAGACTTGAGAAATATAAAGGAAAAATTGTTGAAATTCTAGAATAAAGAAGATAGATTAAAAGGAATTTGTAAATAAATGTCCCATTTAAGAAAATATAAGAAACTTATAATAGTTGAGTAAACGTTCATATAAACATATCTACAAAAAATAATATAAAAAAAATTGAACCATAAAAGAGAATCAATCTCCACATTCATTTAAAGGAAGTGAACAATAAAGATCAATGAGACCTTATTTGTTATCAACCAAATTAGAAGTAGTGTATGAGTTAAACACTTAAACTTAAGGGCCTTTACTTTGTATTTCAGTTTTAAGTTTTGAATTCATTCTCAATTTTCTGTTTAAAAGATATGTTTTAAAATTGCTAAAATGTGTTTGATTTGTCAATTTGAAAAAAGTTATTTCTCAAAATAGAAAATTTGAAAATACGGCGAGTTCAGAATTTTGAAAAATTATTTTATGATATTTAATTATTTAGTAAAAAGAAAATAATTTTGTATTAATATATTGTCAGACAATATATTCATTTTAAAATTGATAAATCTTACAATATTTTTTCTCGCTACAAAAATAAATACAAAAAATAATAAATTGAGTTCAAGGATATACAAATAAGAACTAATGACATGCACTAATTTTTTTTATTTTTTTGTTTATGGTAGGTTAAACATTTTTTTTTAGAATTTTAGTAATCATCAAGAGTTTGAACTATTTTTATTTTTCTATAAATTTTTATAATTTTATTTTTTCAAAGAAAATATTTTTCTATTTTTTGGATTTTTAGGTTTTTTTTATAATTTATCAATTTTATTTTTTGAAAAATTAAAATTTCATTTGTTAAAATTTAACCTTGTTTGATCCCCATTTATTTTTTTCAAAATATATTTTTCTCTATTTTCTTTTCAACTACACATTTTTCAATAAAATAATATTACACGTAACCCAAAAAATTTTCCTTCATTTTTAACAATACATTTCTCATCAATTTATTATTCCAAAATGTATTCTATTTAAAAAAATGTGGCTCAAACATGCCCTAAATTTTTATTTTTAAAATTTTATCTAAATAAAATTTATTTTAAACATTTGTTTTCCAACGTTTTAAATTTTTTTCCTCAAATCATTCAAAACGTAAAAAATTCGTTTTGAGTTTTATATTAAGAATTTATTCTTGTTTTCACAAAGACAAATATCAAATCAAACACGTTTTCAATATTTTACAAAATTGAAAATTAAAAATATCTTGAAAACAGTAAATTAAACAATCCCTAAGTACTTTAAAAGTACATTTTAAAAGTACATTATATTCTCGAGACAAACAAATATTGAGTTGTTGGAGGTGCGGCACAGTATTGTCGAATGGAGATTGAAGGGTTTTGAAAAAGGGAATGTTTGTTTGTTGAAAGAAAATTTGTTTGATAAGTGATTAAAACAAGAAGAAAACAAAAAAACTAAGTCATTGTTTGATACAAATTAACTTTTAGATTTTAATTTAAATTAAAGTCATAATTAATTTTAATAACATATTTTATAGGATTCATCATTTTCAACAATATATTTTATTAACTTTTATCAAATATATTAAAAATCTAATTTTAATCCACATAAAACATAGGCTAAATAAAATAATAAATGAATTCAAACTAAATAATTTTTCTGAAATAGAAATTGTGGGTGTATTTGATGGATATTATTGAGAAAATAATGTATTTTAAATAGTGATATGATGAAAAATATGTGATTAAAATGTAAGGAAAAATCATTGATGTGATGAAAAATATTATTTTATTGAAGAATGTGCGGTTAAAAATGAGTTATGAAATAATGTATTTTGAAAAATGTGTATCAAACAGGAAAATTATAAATTGGTGCTTACTTCGTCGTGCTTATATATGAGATGGATACAAAGAGAATCAAAATTATTGCTTGAACCATAATTTGTTTTCTATTTTAATCTAAAAATCATGCCGTCTAACTCAATCATCCGAATTACTATAGCACTATAATTGATAAATATTTCATATAAAATTTATGAAATAATAAAAATAAAATAAGGGCTTATATTCTAATTTTTTTTCATCCAAGATTATGAGTTGCGAATTAGGACTGTCGATAGATATTCTCAACCTCCTCATTGAGTTACAAAAAGTGGTGGGTCTCGATCTACTTAATTTTAATTATTAATTGTTTAAGGGATTCACAAAGTTTCTAACTTGAAAATGATCGACTTCAACTATAAAGAGAAATTAATTGTGATCATTGGATCATGATCTTGATCAATGGTGTAGGGCCCTCATATAAGTAGGAAAACCTTAGTCATTTCATCATTTCAATCTTCGATTCTTTAGTTTTTCAGTCTCTTTCTTCTCTTTCCCTCTTGGCTGCGCACGGTTTCTTGTGAGATTTTCTTGTGTTCTTTTGCATTCATTGTGAATGAAAGTTGAAACCGTTCTCTTTATGGCTTCAAGGGTTGTGTTTTCTCTCGTTGAGAAGGAAACTAACTAGGTAATGAAGTTGAGGATTGTTGGGTGAAATGTGAGCAAAATTGAGTCCTAAGCGCCTCACTTCCATGCTTAATAATGTCAACTATCCTTTAGTGCACAGTTTTGAGCATGTTGGTTTTGTGATTTGTGGTTGAATATTCGATTTTGCGAGTAAATTTGTAACAAGCACCTTGGATTAATGTACAAATCTTCAATATATATTTTAAGATGAATGACCAATTCAATAAGAAATCGATATATATTATAAAGTGATTAAGCGATTTATTGATAAGGGCAATACAATGGATAAGAGTGACAAATAATGTTTGGATAAATAATAGCTCAGGAACTTAGTTTGTAAAAAGATTATTCAAACACCTGAAAGTTAGAGCATTTTGATTCGTTGGACAACAATTTTATGTATTACAAACAACATGAGAAACGTGAAGGCTTTGGAATCATAAAGAAATCACCGAAGCAATCCATAATTATTTTTTCAGATGCAAGTGAAGAATTCAAGCTTCATGTAGACAATTTATTTTTTATTTTTATTTTTTTGCCATGAAGTATCAATAGTGAGAAACTCAGATGTATTTGGTTTTGAAGGGTGCTAAACTAAAAATTGTTTTGGTATGATTAAAAGCCATATTGCTAACAANAAAATATTGTAAAACATATTAAATATATTATACCATGATCAAATTACATACATATTAAGTCAATCTAAATACATATTGAATACCTACATATTATATATATTGAATAAAATGAATTCAACCTAAATACTCAATACTAAAAATGTAAATTTCCTCATTCAATTCAAGTGTTTAGTAAAAAATCGAGTCGAAAATCCAAGGCACGAGCAGCAATGAAATGCAGAAGAGACGTGAGGTAGATGAGAATTTTGATCATTAAATTTTAGGTTTTTGGTTTTAAGTACTAATTTTTATTTTAATATTTTTTAGTTTATTGGGTTGGATTGGATTTGATTGAGTTTTAATAGATAACTCAGAACCCAACCCAACCTAAAATTTGATTTTCTAACTCGAACTTAACCCAATTGAACTAAAAAACAAACCCAAACCAATTGGTTTGAGTTGGGTTGATTGATTTGATTGGTTCAGATTGTTTTTTGCCCACCCTATATATGATGGCTTTCTTGTGTCTTGACCCATTATCTTGTATCTTGGCCCAATTGATGATGCCATTGCCAACCGTGGGTGTTTTATGCTTTTAAGAGAATAACAGTGGCTGCTTCTTGCTTTTCTGTTTCGTGCTATTTGTATTTATTTTTTTCCTTGCCTTTGTGGCTTGCAAATCACCATCATAATCTTGTCCATTTGTGGGTGAGAAATGAAGAAAGCAACCATAAGTGAATACAAGTTGTAGGTTGGAGTTTCGATTGATTGTTTGATATAGATTGATAAAGTTTAAACTGAGCTTGAAACTACCAATTGAATATCAATTCCGCTACAATTTTCATGGTGTTAGTAACTACAATGGGGAAAGCACAATTTGGAAAATACTAAATCTACATTTCATACTATTTTCTATATTTTGACAACACGATGAGAGACTCGTTCCTTATCTCCCTATGATGCTCATAGAAGGAGAACCGACTAAGTCATATGAGTTTTATATTGGAGTCATGTAGTGTCGAAAATATCTACACGAAAGGGAGGCAATACAACTTTAGGAAAACGTCTCCCTAAAACTTGCTTTTTAACTCTCTTTTTTTGTTATTGTTGAATTATATGTTTATTTTATGTTAATTGATAAAAATTTAAACACAAATCTCCCGTTTTTCCCAACATTTAGACCTCAAAATTGCTTCAATTTTTGTTGTAAAAGTATATAACAAGTCATGTATGGGTTGCTAATTGGATGAAATAAAATGTTAGGCTATCAGAATGAGCAGCTCGGTACTAGGTTGGTATTGTGTAAAAGGTTTCTAAGTTATTAAATTGGGGGTAAATTAGCAAATATTTGAAAAAGTTGGATAAAAAAAGCCCTTTTTCTCATAATCGGCTTTAGTCACAATGAGAGTGACTCTTCATCCCTTGTCTAGGTTGTTTCTCTTTATACTTTCATATTCATGCCAGATGTCAACAATTTTTAGAGTCACTGTGCAAACCAAACTGTACTCTTAATTAAGCTACCTCAACTCTTCAAATTTGGTCGAGTTGTCCCGCTACTTAAATAGAAGATACTAAATAGACATTTTCTTCATTTGTTGTCTTAACAAAAATAAAAACTAAATAGTTGACTATTTTTCACAACTGACATCTAGTCCTTGTTTGGTTTGGATTATAATTCAATTGCAATTTCAAGTCAACGTCAACAATTAATTTTAACCATATATTTCATCAACTTTTATCAAAATCTACTAAAAATCTGATTTTAATCTCTGCCAAACAGGGATCTAATATTCTCATCATTCAAACACCTGAAAGTTAGAGCATTTTGATTCGTTGGACAACAATTTTATGTATTACAAACAACATGAGAAACGTGAAGGCTTTGGAATCATAAAGAAATCACCGAAGCAATCCATAATTATTTTTTCAGATGCAAGTGAAGAATTCAAGCTTCATGTAGACAATTTATTTTTTATTTTTATTTTTTTGCCATGAAGTATCAATAGTGAGAAACTCAGATGTATTTGGTTTTGAAGGGTGCTAAACTAAAAATTGTTTTGGTATGATTAAAAGCCATATTGCTAACAAGATGTGCTGTCAACAAATTCGCACGAGCTGCTTATAATTTATTCAACTTTATTCTTGCTAAATTATGTTCTCACACGTGAACACCGAAATTTATTCGTTGATTATCAAAAGAGGACACCCGAACTACAAAAATCAGAAAATTATTGCCTTTTTGAACCACATAAAGTAGTCGAGGTGATGAACCACTTTAGTTGAGATACCACGCCTATTGCTGGAAGATTTATTTTTCAGAAACATTAAACATCACCCAACGAAAGATTTTGTACAAAAGATCTCTTGAAAGATTTTAGGAGGGAGATGCTTTATATCAATGAAAAAGCTAGTTGTCTCAGATCTCTTCCAGCAATAGGCGTGGTATCTCAACTAAAGTGGTTCATCACCTCGACTACTTTATGTGTAAGCCATTCGGATAAAATTAGATTTTTTTTTTCTAATAGATTTTGATTAAAAAAAAGTTAATAAAATATGTGATTGAAAAATTGATAAAAATTGTAAATTTTATGGAATATATAATTAACATAAATTGTTGAGTTTGATTTAAATTTTTGTCATATTTTTAAACCACGCCAAACATGACTTCAATTAAAATGATGATGTTCAATAAAAAATTGCGTATGAAATAATGTTGTCATGGTGCAGCGCTGCAAAATGAATCATGATTAATAATGTAGCCAGACACATTGCATGGAATGGCATGATGTTGTGAGTAACACCCCCTTTTTTTCGTCGTGGCTCGTGCAAGGTAGTTGACACGTGCTACATTGCCAGCACTTATATGAATGTTTTTTAACTGTTCAATGAAATATTGTCACGTGTTCCATATTTTTTAATCTATCATCGACTCTTGTCTATATAGCATGATTGTTTTTTTCCCGTTTGTTCGGGTGTCGCCCCTAACTGGAACGCATGCCAAAAGCACCCGCCAAGAACTCTAATGATCGAACCAAATAATTGAATCTGAATTTAAGTCAAGGTTGTTGGTCTAAACCCTTTCTAGGATCGATAGTTCAAATCCAGTATATCATAAATCAACCTCTTTCATTTTAAGTTTAGCTTGTTGTAAGGCCAAAACCCCTAATCAGAACGCAACTTTAGAAAGCAGTTTAGAACAACCAAATAAGCTAATAATCCAACTTATTTTAAGATAAAACATTCGAATTCGATAAAATTGCGTAAAGGCACAATTTTGTAATAGTGTTATGATGAGGAATACGTGGTTACAAAATATGAAAAAGTTTTGAATTTACGTATAATATTATTTTATTGAAAAATATATAATTGAAATAGAGACAAATTACTGTTCAATAATACATTTTGATGGAAAAAAATGGGGTTCAAACAATGGCTTAATAATACCTTGAATAGATATATATGATGAAATCCGATTTAGCGTCTCTGCTTGTTAATTGATCAATTTTGTGTCGTGCCAAACAGGTCGCAAATCTTGTCCGAACAAATTCAAAAACCACAGGCGATTCAAAGTTTTCTGACATAATTGAAACGCTCCAACCCCCGAGTGCCTACCCTCCTTCCCTCTTCTCCGTCTCTCTACTCTGTAATGAAATGGAAGCAATAAGAAAGCAAGCTACAAAGCTCAGAGAACAAGTAGCAAAGCAGCAACAAGTACACTCCTCTCTATCTCTCTCTCAAAGTACAGTTACTCTGAGTTTGATTGACTCGATGGTCATTTTAATGTGTTATTTTGATGGTATAGTTTTGAAAATCGGCGATAAATGTTATTGATAATGATAATAAAGAAAAAATAGGGATTGTCAATGTAATTGAAGAAATGCCCAAAAGACAGTAATACTAGGACTGTATGATTCACCCGATTTGTCCCAGGTTTTACTTTCCGAAAGCTTGAAAACTTTGACATTGAATCGATTTTAACTGGAAATATATATGCCATGGATTAATTAGGGCACCAAAGATTTCCTGTTTCCTATTGCGATTGAAATATGCTAACTTAGACATCTTATTTCAATTGTGGCTTCCTTTTTGTGCGATGAATGGCATTGCTTATACTGTTTTTTGCCTTTCCTTTTCTTCCTTCTGCCAAATTTTATCAGGCTGTATTCAAGCAGTTTTCTGGTGGGCTTGGTGGTTCGGATAATCTGTCCTCCGATGATAATGAACTCCAACAGCATCAAAAACTTGAGAAGCTCTACATTTCTACTCGTGCTGCCAAGGTTTACCCATCAGTCTATTCTTCAAATTTCCCTCAGCGATTTGCCATAGTTACTCTTTTTGATATGCATATTCTGTTTTTTTACAGCACTATCAAAGGGACATTATCCGAGGTGTAGAAGGTTATATTGTCACGGGATCCAAGCAAGTTGAAATTGGTGAGTTTCTAACTTTTCTTTTCTATTAATCTTAAACATCATGCAGTGTCTTTAATGATGCCATTTTTCTTCAACAGGTACCAAGTTGTCTGAAGGTAGCAGAAAATATGGTGCTGAAAACACATGTACCAGTGGCAGTACATTATCTAAAGCGGCATTAAGTTATAGTAGAGCTCGTGCTCAGATAGAAAATGAGCATGGAAATCTACTACAAGCACTTGGAACACAGGTATGTACCAGTCTTTTGCATTAATTGAAAATGAATTTTTAGATCACTTTTGTAGGCATGATTTACTCACTACTAGATGCAATCAAAAACATGATATGATAATTTTTCCAACAACATAATGAATTTTGGATGTACTTTTATGACATGCTGTAATTACTTTTGTGCAACATGCTTGTAAAATCTTGAAAAATAGTGTCTAATTTCTGATAATTCATAAATATGTGGATTTAACTGGATCCCTGCATGCCTCCACCCTCCTTATATGCCTCGTCTTTAGATAGATATGATAAACGTTCCCATATACAACTTGTAATTGCTTAATTAGAGGAATATGTTGGTATTCTAATTACCAGATATTCTTTTAGTCTCCTTCTCTATTTCCTTCTTTCTTTTTCTCAACAATGATCCAGGCTCGTTGGCATAAGTCATATGTAGTATTGCTGTTATATAGCACGACGAAACGAAAACTGAAAGGCCTTTTTTGCTCTATTTCCTTTTCCACCTAGTTCTGTCAGTATCTCATCTATCAGTGATTTCTTGCTAAGTGCAGTGTGAATTAAAGTGTCCGGAGTTCCGTATATTTCTATCTAAATGTCATTAGTCTAATATATGGCATCGATATTATATCTTCAAGCTCCTGCTTCATTAAAATATTTAGCACAGTTTGTGTTTTGATTCCTTTTGGACTGCAGGTTGCGGAGCCGTTAAAAGCAATGGTGATGGGATCCTCATTAGAAGATGCTCGACATCTTGCACAGCAATATGATAGAATGAGACAGGAAGCTGAAGCTCAGAATACACACTTTCTTATCTACCAATGTTTAGTTTTTGTCAATATTGTTTGCTTTATTATTTCATGTTTTTACCTGGGTGATTCCAAACAAAGATTTCTGGAGATTTTTAAATTTCTTCCCCTCTTGAGGATTATCACCTACAATTTCCTCTTGTATAATATTGATCTCATGGTGCATTTGGAACTACTGCTTTGAAGGTTTTTCTTACAATGTATCTCTTTCACCTTGTATTCCATTATTCTTTTGACCCAGACAGGCTATTGAAGTTTTCAGACGGCAATCAAAAGTGAGAGAATCGAACGCCAATCCCGATAACACATTGAAATTGGAATCTGCTGAAATGAAGCTTCGCGAACTTAAGTCAAACATGGCTACCTTAGGTAAAGAGGCTTCTGCTGCAATGGCTGCCGTGGAAGGCCAACAACAAAGGTTGACTATCCAGCGACTTATAGCCATGGTAATGAATTATTTTTTCCTCGTCTGCAGTATGCCAAACTACCATTGTTACAATGTAAATTCCAATGAATCGGCACTTACAAGTTTTCACTTTTTTCTTATTGAAGGTTGAGGCAGAGCGTGCTTATCATCAGCGTGTTTTACAGATACTTGACCAGCTTGAGGGGGAGGTATGATCGTTAACGAAGTTCTCGTGGAGATGCATTAAGTTTCTCAAAAGTTTTTTCCTAGTGAAATTGCTAATACTCATTCAGCATGCTGCATGTTTTAGGTAGTTTTGATTTACAGATTGCCGATGGTGATTAATAGATGTTTTTGGTTTCTGGATAGATGTTATCTGAGCGCCAATCTTTTGAAGCTTCCCCTATTCCAGCGGCAGATCGTGCTATGCCTCCTCCCCCTTTATACAATGGAAGTGATGATTTATTTGCCCCTCAATCGTATCCTGGGTCAATTGATGGCACGGGTTACTTCTTAGGAGAGGTACTTGGTTTTTCATTGTCTAGTTATTTTTGATTTACATATGTAAATGAATCAGTTCTTAACCGCCTGATGATGTTTTTATGTATCTCATCAAAGGTTGTGCACCCATATCAAGCCGATTCTGATGTAGAGTTGACATTATCAGTTGGCGACTATGTAGTCGTCCGAAAGGTTTGTTATGCTCTCCATCTTCGTTTTTACAATCTTGTGACTAAAGATGACTCTCTTTCATGGTCTACATGTCCTTGGCAGCTCTCTTTTTATGCGTGCTTATTTTTTTTCCCTAATTTCTTTCCATACCAATCACGATCCACCACACACCACAGCAAGAAAACCATTGCAGTATGTCAAAAGGAGTGTGCAGATTGTCTTTCTTCAATTATATCAGCCCCAAATGAGCTAAATAAGAAGGTTTTAAGGCCTTGGAGCATGCACACTAACAAATTATGGCGCTTTGCTAAAAAGGATAATTATATTATGCCATTTTTTTGGAAAAAACATTGTTTTGAATAGAATTCTTGGAGAATGCCTGGTTGAAAAGTAAGGAAAAGTTTTGGGTTTACGTGTAGAATATTTTATTGTGGTAGAATATTTTATTGTGTGAATGTGTGGTTGAAAATGAGTATGAAGAAAACAGAGTTTTGAAAGAATGGGAGACAAACAGGGGCATTGTATTGGTTGGTTCTTCCCCGCGATAGGCTATTGGAGTTTCGAGAGTTTGACCAACAACAATTTAGATTTTCCTTTTTGGATTAATACTTGAAAAGATTTAAATGGTGCATGCCTTTTTCTCTTAATTCTTCCTAAGATTCAGCGTTTCCTTGGATGACCTTCATATGTATACGTCTCTTCATTGTCCCTGACCAGTATTTCTTTTAACAGCTCCATTTTTTACGACGCTTTATCAGGTGTCAAACAATGGTTGGGCTGAAGGTGAATGCAAAGGGAAAGCAGGTTGGTTCCCCTTTGGGTACGTTGAAAGGCGGGAACGCGTTCTTGCAAGCAAGGTAGCTGAAGTTTTTTAAAGGTTGTTTTTGTAAATCCATTATGTGTGATTGTACCTTGAACAAGTGAATATTTAACTTTTTATTGCAAGATTGGATAATATGAAAGCAAGGTTAAATTCACGTTTGACAAAACTTTCTTGAAATTATAAGCTGGTCTCAATCACTGAATTTCAAAAGTGAAATAAAAGACAGTTGAATTAAATCAAAAAGAACAAGATACCCGTCCACTTTTTTTTTTCTTTTAAATTTATGGTCATTCGAGACTAGACTTGGGCAAGGCATGACATTATTGATTTGTGAAAACCGAACTTTTTTCCGACATATCTGAATATATTTGAAGTCAAAGAAGTTAGCTCTATCTTATGCTATTCTCAAATATGGCAACTCTTATTTGTTGACTTGTATTTTAATCAGCTGACTTAGTCGAACAAATAGGGACCATAAGATGAAGCGAGTAGCTAAACAATTGCACGTTATGTGCCTATAGTCGAATTTGCATTGGACATGAATTATGTAGTAAAATTTGAAAATTCAAAACAAGAATAGTACAATTTCTTAATCAAATTGATCGAAGCTGATTTAGGTTAAACAGTGGTAGATGGATTAATCAAATCCAATGAGATTTATGTATGATGAAAGACTAGAGAACCCCACACAATTATAGGTTGATTATGTTCTCTGTACTGAAATTCCATGTTTTGCCAAATTCAGGTCTCATCTTCTTATTTTGCCCAGACTGCCTATGCCCATACAACTACAAATTCTCCAAAATAAAACATATCAAAAAATCAATTCTAAAATAATCCACATCAAACATGCTCTTAATTTTATTCAGTACTCTCTAGTATAGCCCAAATTGTAATGCCCGATCTACCTCATCACTAAATGCCATCAAGAAATCTCAAATTAGGTCATAATTAGATTGAAAATTTTAAGAGATTTTTGAGCTGGATATAAACTGATCTATCCAATTTGTGCATATGTGAACTTCTTGTTGTTTAAGCATAGAGATCTTAGACATTTCTTCACAGTGATATCTAAACATATATGTAATTGTACTCTAAAAAAAAAAAAAAAAGAGACCTTTTCAGTCTATCTTAATGCTGATTGCTGCATACACCCAAATTTACAGACAAAAATATCCATGCATGCATCAAGTACGTGGACAGTAAAAAGTCTGACAAGATTTTGGAGTCAACTTGGAGCACACAAAAGGAAGAATAAGGGATCAAACTACAGCAATCAAATAAAAAGGAAAAATGAAAATAAACTACTCCATAAAACCATGAAAAATGGGAAACCAGATCAGAAAAAGAACTTTTTTTTATTTGTTGGGACTACCAAGAAGTTCTTGATCTCTTTGAGGCAGCGGTAGATGGATTAATCTGCGGAACAGCAAATGAATTGTCTTCACTACTTCCTTCTCTGCTGGATTTGATGTTTGATATTTCCTTCGACTCCTTTAATCCATCTGGTGCCCCAAATGCCATGTTTAAGGTTGGATATGACTGAATTTGTGGTGGATAATACGAAGGATGAGGGGCTTGAGGGACCCCAAACCCCATATTTTCTTGGGAAAAAGCACTCAGCTGATTGCTCTCAAGATCAGCATTGAAAAATGACAACACATCATTTTCTGTAATCTACAATTTGATCAAACAGAATGAAATTCAGATCAATAAAAGAACCCAATTGAAATTTCAGCATATGGAATTGATGGGTGTAAAATTTTTTACAACAATGCTAACCTTAAAGAAACTAGGAGAAGAAGAATCAAGAAAGTCTTCAACATGCCACCCTGGAAGTGTATCTAAATATTCTGATATGCTACTTGTGGAACAATTTATAAGTTGAATATTTCCACCAGTTTTGTCATTGGTCTCCGGCGACGGAGGCGATCCGGCGTCTCTTCCAATAACTGAAGTTGTAGTCTTTGCAGTGAAAGGTGGTAGATTGGTGGGGGTTTTAGAAATAGAAGAAGAAACTGGAATATAAACAGGCTTATTTAATGAAGTCTGGGACTGGATATTGGGAACAGAATCTGAAACAATAGTTGAAGAGGATTCTGTTGATTTCGAAGATGAAGATGACGATGAAGAATAAAGGGCAGAGGTTGAAGAAAGCTTTATACCAGCGAGAAGAAATCTATTGTGCTTTTGAGTGTGTTCATTTGCTTTGTGTATTGAAATATCACAATCTCTGCATAGAATTGCTCTATCTTGTTGACAAAACAAGAAGGCCCTCTTTTCCTATAAATCAAAAACAAAATCAACAAACTGGAAAACTGATAATAATTCAAGAAACTCAAAATGATGTTTAGATACCTGACATATATCACAGACTGGGAATTGTTTAGGTGAAGGTTGGAGGAGGGAGAAGCGTCGGTGTTTTCCGGCAAGTTTGTTGGCATAGTGGACACGGTGGTCACAGGCGGCGCAGAGGGCTGCTTCATCCGCCATACAGAATACTGATGCTTCATCCTTGTCACATACATCACACTGGATCTTCATTTGATTTGATCAGATTCTTTTCAACTTTTTCAAGTTTGCAATTTTGTGCTGGAGAAACTGATCAACAACAGAGAAATTTCCAGAAATGGGTAATAAACATGGGGGATAAGCGTTGAAATTAGAAGAGTTAGGGTAGTGGTAGTGGGTGGTGGTGGTGGTGGTGGTGCGGGTGTATATTTTATTCCATTATTACTATCATTAAAAATGATGAATCTTAAATATAATATAGAGTGCGAACAGTAATAGTGTAAGACTGTAAAGTGTAAAATATTGACTGGGGTTCAAATGAGGGTGGATCTCCATAAATTATGGAGTAAAATAATAACAATAATAATAATAATAATAATAATGTAGACAAAAATTTATGTCACTCGTCGTGACAGAGGACTTTCAACCAACTTATGATTAAACAGAGTTTAAAACTTATTATAAAGTAGTGAATTAAAATTTATTATAAAGTAGTGAATGTTAATGAATTTAAAAGGTTGCATATAAAAGTGTATGTCCAGCAGAAGTAGTCGTAGCAAAGTTTTATCAGGTAAATGATCTATTTTCGAGTAATTTTTCGAATAGTTGTTGAAACCCGTTGATCGATGTTCTTCATTGTATTGATCTTCCAGTTAGAATGGATTGAAATTAGGGATGACAACATAGCGGGGTGGGGGACGGGACGTGAGGTGACGGGGTCCTGCCCCATTTACTACCCTATTTAATTTTTTATTTTTTAAAATTTTTTTGATAATTTATTTTCATTACTGTCATTTATTAAATTTAGACAAATAATTTTAGTTGTCATTTTCTATTAGAATTAAAAAAAATTCATGAAATTTTCTATTTAAAGTATTGATTTCTAAAAAAATAAAATTAAACGGGATGGGACTGGGTGGGCACCCGTTACTCGTCCCCGCCTTGGGGCAAAATTCTCCGTCTCGAATACCCGATTAAGCAGGTTATTCCAGCGTCGTTTGGGACAGGGTCTGCGGGTATTGAGTTTTTTTTGCCATCACTAATTGAAATAAAGAGTTGAACATTCAATCTCGAATCTACTTAACTTAATTTGTTAGTATGCGCTTTATTATAATTTTCTATAAACATTATAAATCATAGTCACAAACTATAGTATATAGTTACGGCCTTACGGGCGTCAAAGTCTCATGGTAAAAAGAATCCTAAGATCCAAAAGAACGAACTTTGGCCAGAATTTGTCAAAATTATACACAAATTCCCCATTATATCTTATTTCCCACAATAATTAGGGCATGATTAAAGTTTTTAGTCAATTGGGGCATGATTAAATATGCATCTCAATTTACAAATTAATTGACAAAGTTCATTTTTTTGAGTCAAAATTTGTAAAACATGTTTATTACAATCAACTAATGATAAATTTTGCAAAGAAATAGCTATTTGGAGTATAAATTTTTTTTGAAATAATAAACTTCATGTCTTTATTTCATTGAAGGTTTTAAAGGGTCGACACCGCCATCACTACTTCCTATAAAAAGTGGACAATAGTTCACATCGATTAATTGAATTATGAAGAAGGAAAAGATGTTTGAGAATGATTTAAGTGATTGGATTTATAGAAAAAAAAGGTTTCAATTTGAGTACATAGAAGATATTAGGCTTAAATATTCATGCCGAACTCTTTTAAATATTTTTCAGTTGTTATTAAATTTTAAAATGTTTCCACGTTGTCATTGAGTTTTCTCATATATTTCCTAGATACCAAAGGACTTTAAAAGTTATCTCAAAAAGGGTCAATAATTCAATATTTTAACACATTTGGATTGGAATATGTCCTTCTCGGCAACTGGGAAGCATGGGATGCTCAAAATATAGAATTATGATTTTGAGACTATTATATGTCAGGGAAAATTGTTCCTAATTTTTTACATTTTTTTACAGATTTTGCCCTAAACTTCATGCCAACGAAGGTCCCCAACATTTCAAAAATGTGCATTAGAGGTCCATCCATTTGACTGTTAGTTGACCAAAAAAGTTCATCAATTTTAACTAAATTAAAAAGGGTAGAGGTGTCAAACGAGTCGAGCGGCTTGTCGGCTCGACTGCTCGGCTCGTCAAAACCCGGCTCGTGAGCCGTTCGAACTCGTCTTTTGATGAGCTCGAGCCCAAGCCGAGCGGGCTGGCTCGTTCTCGTGAAAAAACGAGCGACTCGGCCCACAAGCCGCCCATGAGCTCATGGGCCGAGCCGAGCTAGGGCTCGGCTCGTTACAAAACGAGCACGAGCCGAGCTGTGGGTATATAGGCCGAGCCGGCTCGACTCGGCCCATTGCCACCACTCCCACCTCCTTTTCCACAGCCACCATCGTCAACTGGTCGGCCACAGCCAACCTAAAACCAAGTGCCACCACCACCATCAAACCTACACTCAAAACCAAAAAACCCCATTCCACCATTGCGCACAAGCTGTACAGTAAATCGTTACACCACCATCAAACCAAAGATCAAATACCTCCATCAAACAAAAACCAATCGCCACCATTACCATCAAACCTACACCAAAAACCAAATACCCCACCCCAACTATTGATCTGAAAATTATGGTAAAGTTTGCAAAAAATAAAAATGAAAGATTAGGGATCGCTGTTGCAATTTTTCCTATATTTTATTGTTGAGAAAAAAGGACAGACGAATCTAGAGATTTCTCCATTGGGCAGTTTATGGGCACCCAATAAGTACTGTTCCTTATGCACCAATAATTTATGAATTATATAAAGGAAGAAAAAATGTACAGTTGGTTTCCAATTTATTGTTTGAATAACGAGTTAGTCTTCAATATTTTGATCAATCTTTACTGCCAATTCTATAAAACAAAATTTTATTAATTTATCAAGTATCATCGTACAAAATATGTTTTGCTTCAAATTTTTGAGTAATGACTTATTGAAGTATTTGACGATTTTTTTGTAAAACATGATGAAAGGTTGACACCAACTTGCTAAAGAAGCAGATGTCAACTCATTTATCTTGTCTTTCATATTGTAAAATTTCGAAAAATGATGATCCATTAAAGTTTGAGTAGACAAAGAATTGGCCCATACCTTTTATCGAATTAATATATTATAATTTCTTAGTGCTCTCATTATTAAGTTAATGACACATTTAATAGAAAATAATTTGTTGATTACATCATGCATGACCTTATTGGAATAGAAAAAGTAGTGCGGTGTTGCTCAATTCTAAATATATGGGCCTCCCATGGTGTGACTACTTGATATTAGATACTTGAAAATTTGAAATGCTTTTCTACAATTTTTTGTTACAAGTGAAATTATTTTTGATAATTTTATGTGGTACTATCAAAGTGATATTTCGTTGGGAATTGACTTAAGAATTGTGTTTTAGACACCTCATGTATTTTTTTTGAAAGTGGACAAATATATAAAGAGGAATTTGGACAAGATAAACAAAGATGCATTTGAGAAAAATGGCCGTTCAGTGAAAATTTGGACAGAAATGTCCTTCTGATGTAAAGTATTTCCACCCCACCCACTTCGAGAGAGAGAGAGGCATGCTCCTCCCTATCGTCGCATGTTATTCTTCATCTTCTTTATATACCTGATCAAATGGAGCAGTTGAATTTCTTGTCTCCATTTTCAAAATCTTATGTGCTGTTAAAATCAAAGATCAATTCGAAATTGATTCAGAAGCTTGTGTGTTACGGTGAAACCTTAACCCCACCAATATCTTCTTCTTCTAATGTGAAGTGGGAAGTGAGTGGGAGGGATGGTAAGAGGGAAAGTTTTGTGTCGAATCTGATGTGATAGTATTGGAGGGAGAAGGTGATGTGACGGAGGAGGTGGAGGATGAGGCGACGATCTGCAGCATGGGTGAGTGTAGGGGTGCTCTTAGTGGTTGCAAAATGAATTATGCTACTTGTACAGATGTATTTAACATATTAGTTTGAGTTAGCAATATTTCACAGGTTGGTTGGACAAAAAAATAAAGTTAAATAAATATATTAAATGTTGTCAATTCAACACCTGTAAATCAATCTGTTAAATAGTAGCATTTTCGTTGAAAAATTTGGTCATATATGCAAAAGTTTCCATTTATTTTTTTTAGTGGCCGTTTTTCAAAATGCACGTTTAAATATACAAATAAACACTATTAAATTATTTGGATTGATGATGCACATCTTGAACAAACAAGATTGATTGACCATTATAGCTTAATTTAGTTACCTTAATAATCAATCTAAGAAAATATATTTATATGATTTCAAAAACCATTATAGCTTAATTTTCAACCTTTCCAGAATCTCATGGTTTTAGTCGAAGAAAAAGGGTTATTTGACTTGAAAGACCGACCATCACGTGTGAATTAAGGAAGCCTAGTTGCTTGAATAAATTGGGTGGAAAAATTGCTTATCAATCTGGTCTAAAATCAACAACAAATAACTGAATATACAAGAAAATTAGAGCAACTAACAGAAGAAGACAAATTATACTTTTTGGTGGTACCAATATTATTATTGAAGATAAGGCAAAATTCACATGAAATATATTGTGTTTCACATTCATTTCATTTGGCCAGTTTTTTTTTTTTTTTTATATGAGAAGGCTGCAGATTAGAATATTTCTAATTATGTTCAAACATTTATAATTGCTAGTCATTTCGGTATCACCACTCTTTTTTTTTTTTTTTTNAAAATCCAGCAACTTTTAACCTCATCAGGTCGCAGTGCAGGGAAGTAGCCCATGTATTTCATTGTTGCTGGCTCATAACACTGGACTTTATCTGTTTGTCTTCTTGAAGGTATCTGCAAGGAAATCCAGTCGCAATTTGACAATTCAGATACTAACTTGTACCATCTGCCACAGAAGTACCCTAAATCTAACTTTCAAAAAAAAAAAAAAAAAGAAGAAGAAGAAATTCCAGCTCTTCAAAAATTAAGTCCTTAGGTATAAATTCAAGAAATTTATTTAGAAAAGCACGAGTGAGGACAAGTTTAGCTCTTGTTTGGTAAAGAACTTTTGAGAAGTTTTTTTTTTGGTGAATGTGTGGTTAAAAAGTAGGAAAATGTGTGAAAAAATATGGAAAATATTTATTTTTGAAGAATATATGACTGAAAATGAGTGTGGAAAAGAAGTAATTTTCCTATAATCAAAATCAAACTAGGAATTAACATGTTAGATTTTTTTTTTAAAAAAAGTGAAAATTGCATCATTCGTCCCAACCTTTGAGTCCTTGCACTTGTATTATCCTAATCCTTATTTCTTGGCGCTTATATCCTCAACCTTTCATTTATTGGTGCCCGCCATCCCTAAAGACGACTCTTGATAGAAACGGACTTATTTGCCCTTCCATCCAAATAAGCAAAACTAATAATTAAATACAAGCAATTAGAAAAGGGGGAAGTAATTTAGTTCATCTTTTATCAATGATTACAAAATTTGAAATACGATGAATGGTGTATCTGAATCTTGATGAGAGAAGGTTACTTGAGTGTGAGAAATGCAGTTCGGTGCAGGTGTTACGTGTAATGTTTTCTTAATTTGGGAGCTCGTGGAGGTGGTTGCAGTGCCGTAGAAATTTGGGATTGGATAGGTGAGGTCAAAGTCACAAAAATGAGTTTTGAAAAGTGGAATAAAAGAGGACAAAATGTGCGGTACGATCAGGTTTGCAGTGGAGCTCCATACGCCCGAGGCGACGACTTATGAGGTTATTCTGCATGGATTTAATATCTAGGGACGATGGTCACCAATAAATGAAAGGTTGAAGATATATATAAAAAAAGGGATAATTGCAACAACGGTTTCAAACCTTTCAGTTTTTTGCTCACTTTACCCTAATCTTTGATTTGTGCTAACGGAGGTTCCAAACCTTTCAAAAATATGCGACGGAGGTCCAAATGGAGACCGTTAATTTGACCAAAACAGTGCACTTTGACTAATTTTGACCAATTTAAGAAGGGTAAAATAGGAACTTGACAATTACCACACTAAAAAATAAAAATAAAAAACAAAATAAAATAAAAACAAAACAAAACAAAATAAAACACACACACACACACACACACTCTCTCTCTCTCTCTCTCTCTCTCTCTCTCTCTCTCTCTCTCTCTCTCTCTCTCTTCCCCCATCTCGAGTTGAGCATGTATATAGATAATGGAGGATGG
>CAIGRB010080966.1:164873-175922 GCA_903798255.1 Fraxinus quadrangulata | reverse complement strand
AAAAAAAAAAAAAAAAAAACTAATGGGTTCGAGATGATTCTATCAAAAAAACTTAGGGTGAGGACCAAGTTTGTAATTATCTGGACGTTGAGGAGTAATAATTTAGTTTTCCCAAAATTGAAGTATGATTGTTAGCTAGGCGCAGGGGGGTAGCTGAAAAGGCCTAAATACGATTGCTTGCACCCCAGTGTCAAGTTTGGAGATGACAACGTTGTTATCCTCAATAAGTATATGGTCATCTCGGGTCCTTAATCAAACATCCTTTCATCGCGATGTTAAAATTGTGAATTTACTATATGATTTAAGTCAAAAATCTGATCAAAATTAAAGATACATAATATTTTCTTATCGGAACGCATTTAATCCCCAAACCCTAATTCCTCTATATTGTTAGCTGGTTGTAATAAATAATATCGCCCGTTGACACATTGACATTTAATAGTGACACGAAGGACTTAATGTTATTTTTTTAACCAGTGACCATTAGTGTAACAGTTAGAAACTTGTGTGCTTATTCGTTGAAAATAATTTTAATGATTATTAGCGTAATAAACCCTGCTAACACATCAAACTCGTCATTTGAAGGAATTGTCACATAAGGGATAAGAGTAAAGAATAAAAAGAAATCATTCTTCTCAACATAATAATTTTAATCTCACTTAAAATCTAAATTATATTGCAATGAAGAGCGTATTTATATGTTAGTACCATAGTTATTAAATCCGAACGGACAGATTTGACCAGAAACCAGTGAAGGAAATAAGCTTCTTTGAGAAGTCAAAAAAATCTCATTGTTGAATCCAAAGGGAATTCATTGAAGCCCAATGGGGTGGTGGCTTTCAGGATGATTCAATAGGCCTGATCTAGAAGTCCATTTTAAACATGGCCCAAGAGTGTCGATTGGGTTTTGCCTGATGAAATATTTATCCTGGGGAAAATTGACTTGATTAACGCTATAATTAGGGGTAGCAACGGGTGGGTAGGGATTGAGGTGGATTTTCCTGCCCTGAATCCTTGATTAAGCCAGTGTGGGGTCCGAGGCCCGCCTCCCGTTTATTGCCGTGGTTGTATTATATAATTTTTTTACGATAATTTGGGGATTGTGCTAATAGGTTTGAGTAATCGGCACAAGTTTGGTCATAAAAAAGTTGAGCTAGAGTGTTTTTAAACAGTTTTTGAATTTATTCTTTAAAATAACTATATAATCAGGGTAAACCAGTCCGAAAATCGCCCCTAAATCACCTAGACACTCTATTCAGGCAGAGAATTCCCATCCCTTTCATTGGTCATGATATACTCTCTATCATGTATGATATGATCACTCGAAATTTCTAAATGGGTCTTGTTTTGTTGGAATGTGAAGTCATTTTATAAGTTATATTGGTCTTTACCAAACTCTAAACATTAGTGTTGTGCTCAGTTTTGATCAAGCTTTGTATGATATAAGATACTTTAAAATATATATCTTGAAAGTACTCCAACTCTTGCCACTTGGCTTTTTACGGAATTAGTTGTGTACAGCTTGACAGCACTAACAATTAACTTACCAGAGACGTAAGCTCACTAACACTTCCTTTTTTTTTTTTTTTTCTTTTGAGCTCAGTAACTCTTATATTATTCAGTCTTCTATATCAAATTGAAGTTCCCATTTAATCGAATTTGTCAGGTCACGTCAATAAATGAAACATGAGACGCATTCTTGGTATTACATCAATTCTCACGTTTGGCAGTGTTATGCAAAAAGTAACTATTGCTGGACATCCAACATTAGGTCAACCATATCGTACCAAAACTAAAAGCCATAACACTTGCCTTTATCACACAGTTAAAAGAAACAAGACATTTTTGGCCACTCACCCCACCTAAACATCCGTTGCTTCTAACAAAGATGCTACAAGAACTCGACTCAATGACGACGCTCGCGATTAATTGAGTAAAAATGCATGTAAAACCAAAAAAGACATACGTATGATAAAATTATGAACTGCCGATGATACTTTAACCATTGTCTAGTAAATAAACCTAGACAAAAAGTAGGCTTCTATTAAATGGTCTTAGAACCTCTTCGGTATGGCTTCTATTTTTGCTTCTACTTTCCCAAGTAAGCCAATTCAGATCAATTTCATTTAAAAGTTTTTCTAGTCAAATAAAATATTTTTGAAAAATTATTCAAACATATTTTAAAGAAGCTTCCAAGACTCAAAATTAACTTTTGATTTTTCAAAAGTTTTGTCATCCGTTTGATTGCAAGAATGAAATTTGGGTGGAAAGAAAATAAATTTCAGGGAATTGAATTGCATAGAACTTGTTTTACTAAGAATTGTCAATTAATTATGTTTGATTAGTATAATTTTTCACCTAAAAAATGTTAAAATTTTGGATCTTTTGGTATTCGTTTGACTTTGTTTTTCATGGAAATTGTCCAATAGAGAGATAAAATTTGTTTCAATTGTCAAAAAAAAATCCTAGAAAATATTTTTCTCATCAAAGTGGTGGGAAAACCAATTCAAAGAAAAGCAAGAAAAGAGGGTCACGTGGGGCTTAAGAAGGAAAACCAATTCCATGGAATTTTTGGCCAATCAAACATGCAATAACTTAAAAAATGAAAAATAATTTCCAATTTTCATGAAAAATAAATCATATCAAACCGGCCTTAAAGTCATCAAAAGTGGTTGCATCCACGTGACTTGGCCAATTCTTAAGGTACATAATGACTGATGATGGCCAATAAAACCAATAACTATATGCCAAAGAGAAACCTAAGTAGTCTATAAATATAAATCACTACCTAAATTCATATACTAACAAGCTCTATATTTTTCTTTTTCTTAAATTTTATCATTATGTTCGGCACATGGGGGCAAAGGGGCGCAATAGTTGAAGTTGGCCCCATTATGTTTTGGCTAGGATGGGGACCATTTTCTCTATCCCAAGATTAAAGATTAGGGTTTGATCCACACTATGTGAGTAATGAATATTTAATGATACTTTCCTTTTATGGAAAATAAGTGATTGTATATCAAATTGACGATTAGGTCATCACTGACGTAGTGTAAATGAGCAAATTATTCTCTTTAATAGCTTAAGCTCAATGTATCCAAAGAAGAAACTATTGAACTTGTGCTCATAAGAGATCAACCACAATTGCTAGTTAAGTTAGAAGGTCCAAACTCATGACCTGAAAGGCCAAGCATGAGAGGTCGAGGTTCATCCAAGGCAATGCAATTGCATTCAAGGTTACATAGAGGAGAATTGACCATATACATGCAAAAGTCAAAACAACACTTAGTTTCACGGACACTAGATTTGACTCCAAAAGTTTTGTGCCTCAAGACAGCCTTCCTCTTATTCTTAGGTTGGCAGACTAGAACAACTAGCACACAAGTACATTATGAGTAGGATGTTAGGATAATACCTGATTATGATCGTATCATTAATGTACTTTTTGGTAAAATATATAGCACGTCTAGTTGGTAATGATGTCGTGTCAAATGAAGAGACAAGAATTCTCATTGCGTGACATTCTCACCCACTAAAATCTGCCTGTGTTCTCATAGTGAAAAGTGAGCTTCGCATCGACACACATCACTCTTATTGCAAGAATAATAGTGGGACCATCTCCTCATGGACTACGGACTACGGGTTTGGCTTCCAAGGTTTCACATCTTTCAGGTAGTCTTTCCCTTATTCTTAGGGTAACAAGACCGAACAACTGACACACATATACGCTATGAGTAGGATGTTAGAAAAATGATTGTATATGATCATATCATTAGCATATTCTTTGGTAAAATAGGTTATATGTCTAGTTGTAGGCGACCTTGCCATGCCAAATAAAGAGATATGCATTCTCACTGCGTCACATTAACTTTCTAACCTCAGCTTTGGCTCTTGAAGTTTCATGCCTCAAAGCAGACTTTCTCTTATTCTTGGTTGGCAAGTCCGAACAATTGGCATAGACACATGTTATGAGTAGGATGTTAGAAAAATATCTACGTAGGATCATATTATTAGTGCACTCTTTGGTAAAATAAGTCATAAGTCCAGCTGTTGAAGACATTGCCGTGCCAAATGGAAGATGCTCAGCTCGTCACTCATCAACAATTTTTTTATCATTCTATATTCGTTGAGCACAACTTTGTGAAGCACTTCAATATGTATGTTGTGCTTACATCAATGTTTCTTTAAATTCAAAATAACTTGGATATTTAATTAATGATGTTACCTTATATTAACTAGCAGTTAAGGCATAGCATGTGTTCAGAAAATAGGCTGTGAATTTGATGTTTCAAGTTAAAAATTCAAAGTTGTACCCTCTCTCTCTCTCTCTCTCTCTCTCTCACTTTGACTTACGTATATTCGTTATATAAAATAAAGAGTAGTACTTGGTGTACATAGGGGGCATCCTGGCACCCCTCTAATAAGGGGACATCATGTGTCCCCTATGTACACCGTTATGGTGCCCCTATGTACACCAAGAATAATCCTAAAAGAAAATTGATTTTCTTGCAAACATAATGTACATAGAGTAGTCACAATCTACATTAAAGAGAACCAAAAGTTTTATGAATATGAGACAACTTGGTTTTATGTCTCTAACTATTGGTCTATCCATGTGCAGAGTAACTTCTTTAAGCATTTTTTTTGACAATATTTGTCACCACACTTGTATTTGTTAACATTGTTCATATTTCATTGTTGTAAAAAACTTATAAATATAATAATGAAAATAAAGGCTATTTTCAATTTTATGCACGTTTGCTGGTGTCCAAGTATGATTTTGGGATGATGCTACCAACAATTGTATGCAGAAATACTTCATCTCGAGCTAGGAAAACATGAGAGATAGCACGAACATGAATTTCGAGCTACTTCCAAAAAGGCCAGGGAAGTAGTTCCCATAGCCCCTCTAATGCTTAAGTCGGAAAATAGAGAATATATTCATAAGGTTGTAAATTGGATAATGTAAAGGGTAATAATGAATGAGAACTTGAAAAAATGTAGTCCCATAAGAATTGAAACACCCATAGAATATATACTAGGTTGACCGATAGGATTGGAGTCCTGGTGATTTAGAACTTTGACTGTAGTTGGAACGTAGAAACATAGAGGAGCGAGACTCCTTGCATGGTAAGGATGTTAAAACACGGAGCTAGCCCAGGTGAAAGTTCAGGGACCTCGACGACCTCCATAGGTGGCCACAGGGCAAATTGAAGGTTGGGGGTAACTAACCCCAGGTCATGGCTCATCACCTCAGGGTTTAGCCAAAGCAAGGCGTGTGATCACGCATGGTCAATGACCTACGCCTGTCCAGGTTTGCATTGGGCAAAAATGGTAGTATCAAGGGATTTTAACAATATTTGACTAACCTATTATTAGTGCAAAGAACTAATATTATGTTGTGAGTATTGGTCAATATATTGTATCAAATCAATTTTCTTATTTTGAAAAACCTAGTGAGCATGATATTTTTTCTTGTCCAGACAATGTTAGTCATATCAGTTCACTGTACACCCATATTCAAGACTAAATTTAAAAAATAAAAATAAAAAAAATCAACACGCCCAATTATTTTAGAGTTTTACTCTATGCAGTATCTCAACCTGCTAAAATATTCCAATTTTTACCCTAATTCTTAAATAATTAAAATATTAGAAAAAATGACAATGAAATTTTGGATCCGGATCCTTGTACGTTGTCTTTTGTAATGCAATCATATGTTTAGACCTAGGAAATATTGATAAAAAAAACACGCAGTACAAAGAACATAATGTCAGAGGTAAAAAAGTTGGTCAAATAGTAAAAAAGTAAATTCTCGGGCCCCTAAATGAAATTAAAATAACAATTTATCATTTAATTTCGGCTGCCAATTATTACTTTTCAAATTTTATATGCAATTAATAATTTGATTAATTAAATTTTAACCACTTTTGTACATATATATGGCTGGATTTAAGCCGTCATTGGTCCGTATAATACAATTATTTTATACTAATTAAAATTTTAAAAAAATTAATTATGGGCACTAATTAAGGTGCAATCACATGTTTTGATTAAAGGGATGCTTCTAATAGTTTCAAATTTATAGCCCCTAAAGTCGTAGGCTCGCAGTAATAGTAGTATCCTAAATTTAAGGAGGTTTCTTGGCAAGTTTATGTCTTTTCAAATTTACTCTCTTGCAAGTTTATTTTCTATAGGAAATGTCTTGTCACTTGGCTTTATATACTTTTTTGATAAATTAATTGGTACAATCATTCTATATAAACATGCTTAAAAATAAGTAAGACGTGTATCGACATATAATTGGGTGATCATGATGACATCAAATATGAGGTTAGATAGTCGTGGTAACACAATAGAAAATTGCGTGGTCATTGGTTGATTTAACCATTTTTTAAGAACAACATAACCTGTATTATTGAATCAAATCATAGCAAATCACACGAAGCAATATTGTGGACAACTTTGTTTCCATGGCCAAAGCCACAATGAACGGCATGCAAAAAGAAATAATATTAAGCCTTTGTTGATTTGGCTAAAACTCAGGTATTTTAGGAGATTTAGATAAAAATTGATTAAATATATAATCGAAAAGTTGTGAGTTCTATAAAATATGTGATTAAAAATAAATTTGAGAAAAAAATGAATTTTTAAAAATTGGGATCAAAGAGGGACTAAGTAAAATTGAAGCATCGTCCCTGGCTGAAGTCCCTCCATGCTGCAATGTCATTTTCTCAGCGTCCTCAACAGAGAGCTTCTGAATCACCTTCTTCACTTGCACACAATAATCTCTCACTCATCCCAAAAGATAGAACCCATTGCGTAGAACCTAGCACCAAGCTTAACCGAAATTAAGTAGTGAAGATTTAGCCCTTGTTTGACATCCATTTTTTTCTCATTCTCTTTCTCATTTTTTTTCTTTCTTCATTTCAACTACATGTTCTATCAATAAAATAATATTATACATAAATCCAAAAATTTTCCTTACTTTTTAATCATACATTCTTCTATCAATCACTATTCCAAATCAAATTCTTCTCCAAAATGGATGTCAAACGCAATCTTAATGTCATGACTCTTACGACTTGCCAAAACACAAAACTATAAATTAATAGTGATTTGCTCTTATTTCACAATTAATTTGCATGAATATGATGATGCAATTTGCTAGTCTTTATAACATTGATTATATATTAATCGTATTTATATGGATTCTTGGGGCCGAATACACATACAAACTTTATACAATTGTGCTCCTTGGATCAGGATTGTTGACAGGGAGGGAATGACAGAACATGATTAGGTGTTTCATTTTTTTTTTCAAATTGTCCAATCGTATATCGACACATTTTTCCCGTCTTTGATTACGTCACTATAGCTTGATTGAACTTTTTATTAGAAAACTTTTTCACCTTACATCACTTGATAGACATAGGAGGTTACCTTAAAATAGACCATCTTTCGCTCCATCACACCATTGATTCTCTCGGAATCTTTGAAACAAAATTCAACGCAAATATAAATCAAAGTTAAGATGATTAGACAGAGATTTAGACAGAATTATATGTTTAAGGATTGTTTGATATAGTTTTAACAGATTTTGATATAAAAAATAAAAAGTTAATATTGAAGTTTGATTGGTTGAAAAAAAAAAGTTAATAAAGTTTAATCAAACAAGCACTTAAGTATTAAAATACAAATATATTACATTCAAAAGTAAGGCACTCCAAGATGAATCGCCTACCGGCATCTTGTAGAATATGTCATAGCTCGTAAACACTATTACGAGGTTGTGTTTGTTCAAGTAAATCCCTGTCGTCAAGTCGTTTGAGGAGTGCAACACTTGCTGCGAATTCGAGTAATGGCTAAAATATACAAACATTCGTATGTAAATTAATGATAATTAATTATTAATCGTTGTGCTATTACAAGTAAATAAAAATGTCTCACTTTTAAACTTTACATCAAAGGTGAAACATAATTATATTCTCGCATTATTCTCAATTAATTGCATCACATTTTAATTGCACTTAATGTCGTAATTTTTGCTTATTATAACATCTAGAACAAATTCCATAAATCTCCCCTGTAATTTTTTTACAATAACAGGGAAATCCCCTCTCAGCATAAGTTTCTCATTTTGTCCTCTCCTTATGCTCTATTTTTATGTGTTTTCTTAATTTTTTGTAAATTTGAATTTAGACAAAAGTGGACTGTTTTAATTTTAAAAAGTTATATATGTTTTTAATTTTTTTTTTTAAATTTTTTTGTATCGAGTGGTTTCATCTTAATCATATTTTTTTGACTTTTATTTCTCATTGATAAAACGAGCAATTAACATTGATCTAAAATATATACTACAAAAATGAAATAAAAAAAAAACTAAGCTATAAACTTTTGATGATAAATTTTTTAATACAAATGTTAAGATAATATTAGTTTAATTTTTTAGTATACTGAGTATAAAATTTAAAAATTAGGGAAAATACTATTAAATCTAGCAATGAAAAATATTTGATGAATTTTCAATTAGCTTTATGAATTTATTTCATTGATTTCTATCTTTAACATTAATAAATTAATTAGCACATATCGTTCTTGATGATAATTCATGTCAATATTTTCTTTTCGTGCTTTGAAACAATAGAAAATATTTTATCGCAACTTTGCATTTATTGTTTTTTAAATATGATGATCAAAGTTTGGAGGCTCAAGTTCAATTTAAAATGTGATGTAGCTAATAAAACTATTGTATAAATATAACTACCCAACGTGAAGTGCATTAATCATAGACTACCCTTAATATCTTTTCCCACACTGCCTGCATTTCTTTCTCCCCTATATCTCCTTCCCTAGTTCTCGGGCTTCTCCTTCCGTTGCCCTTTACCGAACACGTCAAAATCGTCCAAACCGAACCAACCCGACCGGTTTGGATTGATTTTTTTGTTGTTTTTATACGGATTGTGTGGGTTGGTTGTGTAAGCGGATTGGGTCAAGTCGGGTTATGGGTTCACTCATGAAAATCGAATAAATCTGTCCAACCCAACCCGACCCGACTACATTTATGAACTTTACAAGTGTTACGATATTGCTTGAAAACTCTTAGAATAATATTATAAGACTTGGATAGAATACACATTCAACACAAAAATATTTTAATTGCCAAAAATATTTCTTGGTTTCATATAAATTAATATCAATCTGTCCATGTAACATTTCCGAGCATGAAGTGCCAAAATAATTCAGATTTTTTGTTCATTGCAACTATAAAGACCTAATATTATATGAGTCATGAATCAATTATAAATTCGTCCAACCCTACTTGCCTACTTTAATTTTGTTGACAAGTTGTCACAAATCGACCAACCCAATCCAAATCTCACTTTCTAACTCTTTTGCTTAAAAGAGGACAGAGCTCTCGAATTACATGATTTTGGAAGCAACGAATCTATGTCAAAATATTCTCTTTTAATAAGGATAAATAGGTCATTTTGGTCCAAAAGTAGGTTTTATAAATAAAAAATTTAGTTATGGAACATTTTTCACCTTGATCGCTGGAAAAAGGGCCCTTCTAGAAAAAAAATCATCTAAAAGGCCGGTATTAGAGCCTTCAAACTTGAGTGAAAACCTATGAAACAACATAACACATAATTTTATAATACTCATTTTCAATCATGCATTTTCTCATAAAATAATTTTATACGTCAATTTAAAAAATTTTCATATTTTTAATCATATATTCTCCAAAAAATCAATATTCTAAAACGTATTTTTCCCAAAAAATGATGCTCAGACATGATCTAATAAGTTAAACAATTAGTACCAACAATAAACACATTATTTGGGAGGACAATAATCCACACTTGCATTTATATTTTTCAAGTCTGTCAGTCACAAGAAAACAAGGCATGTGATTCCTTGAAATAAGTCAAGAAAATTGTCAATGGATAAGAGGAAAATTATTGAAAAATGCCATGAAATAATATTAAATTATAAGATTAATTTGATATCATGTATCTTAGAGCCATTGGAAATTTGTGTTTGTAATTATTTATATACATATGTTATGTAGTTTTTGAGCTTTGTTAGTTGTTACAGATATATTCAAGTGCATACATTGACAAAATATTATATGAAATTGAATGATGATGGTAAAACATATACAAAATTGAGTGGTCGTGGTGAAATAAAATCAAATTAGGTGGTCATTGTGACACTAAATATAAAATTAAATTGTCATGGTAAAACAAAATCAAATTGGATTGTTGACAAGTTTGTACACAGTCTAAAACATACTTATGTGGGAGAAAGTTAGAGAAAAAATAATAATAATCTGTACCAAAACTAAATTGTCTCGACATGGTCGGGAGTCTTTTATACACAGCAATATTGTAAAATACATACGATTTTATATTTTCTTTATTTTTTTTATACAAATAAACGTTAAGATTTGAGAAATATGAACGAGGAAATCTGCGCAGTTAGATTATTGTGAAATGTGAGTAGTATAAACCAAGTATCCTCGGACAAGCAATAAACATGCTAATAATTTGTTGGAGGATTCTGTCATTGATTGGTGAAAATAGTGTAACTCTAAATGTACAAGCAAAATAATGCGTAGTTTTTATTTGTTGGAGGTGAAGCACAATCTCTTCTTAAATACCTATTTAATTCATTCTTGTGATGATTTGAATTTAAAAAAAAAAAACAATTTTAATTAACTACCTTTAAAAATGATCAAATATTGAAACGACAATCTCTTAGAATCTTCTTTTATTCTTTATTTTTTCAAATGGTTAAATCCACCAATGACCACCCTACTTTATACCTAATGTCACCATAATCATCCAATTTAATTTTGTTTCAGCATAACCACCAACTTTATACTTAGTGTCACCAGGCCACTCAATTCCATAAAATATTTTACCATGGTAATTAACTTTCATATAACATTTCATCATGGTCACCCAACTTCTTTTCACAATTTTCACTAATTTTAAAGGGTAAAACGGTAACTTTGCATTATATATAATAAATTTTAAAAATAAA